>WSUD01000680.1:0-12375 GCA_019633495.1 Tulasnella sp. 427 | reverse complement strand
GACATACAATTGCCGCCCGCCAGAGCTAAGCGCTTGGTCATTCATGTCGCGGTCGGGGTAATTTCCGCTCAGATGATCGGGAAAGTTTGGGAATCGTGATGGGAGGTCAGAAAGGTCGGCTAAAATCAGCGGAATCCGGATCGATCGCACAGCTTTGACCAGTCATACGGATCCTATCACGTTGAACCATCCTGAGGGCTGATGTTTAGATTCCACCTTGGGATCTCGAGAAACCCCACGTTGAGGCTTATACGACTCGTCCTCTCCTGGATTCAACAAGCAAAGTAATCTCTCGCTCCAAGCCAAGAGAGGATATATGTTTACAAGAAATAAGGTGCTTTTAGCTCTTCATCCTAGCTCTTGTCAAAATTGGAGGGTCGTGGCGACGATCCGTGAAAACGTGGAGGCGGTGCAGCACGAGATTGGGAAGTCTGGGAACTAGTTCCTGGCTTGGCACAACCGCTGGGCGGCATCACCACGCCTGGCTCACACCTGGGCTCCCAGCTTCAAAGATGGTCGAGTCCATAGACATATCCCTGCAATGCACACCGATCTGACAGTAAGGTCATCTTAAACTGAAGTGGCTTGCTATATCGTCGCCTTCGCGATTACTTGGGTGCGATTCAATTCAAGCTGGTGAAGCCACAAGGATAAAAATAGACCTGTCGATCCCAAGCCTCGCATGGCGGTGCCAGAACGCCTCACAAGCCGGAGGCAATTTAGCGAAGATACCAGACAACGACGTCGTCCTCGGGGTTCACGCCTCTAATCTCCCAAAGCTTATTAAATTTCTAGAGTACGCTGCAGGTAGTCAACAAGACGTTTCTATCTAGGAAGCTTTCAGGAGCTTGACGAAACCGGTTCTTCTCTAACGGTCAGCAACGCGGACTGAAAGGCATTCCAATAATCCGCTGACGACCCTTTTCTATCGTACTCGATTGCGGTAAGATTCGGCCACGACTTGAGCAACTCCTCCGCGCTAATACGCCACATTAACTCTATTGCGCCCGGCACTCCTGGTAGGTCCAGCGGTAGAGTGATCGGCGACCGCCCGACGTCGACGCTACGGAGAAACGTCCCAAGGCCAGGAACCGGTTTTCGAGTAAACAGCGGGTCCGAGAAGTCGAATCGAACTCGAGAGGATATGCTCTCCAAGTGAGGGCAATGCTCCGCAAAGCATCGAAGTGTACCCAGGTATGGCGCCTCCCTGAGATCGGGTCCCGCACCTGCGAGTGCCACATGACGAAGGGAAGGCCAAGATCGACCTATCTTCTGCAGCAGGTGTTTGGTATAGTCTGAGCTTTTCCCGCGTAGGGAGACTACTTCCAAGCCTTGGCAGTCGAGAGCCGGTGTGATACACGAGGCTAACGGCATGGCTTCCGGCGCGTTTAGTCGGAGAATCTTGAGTTCCTCGAAGCGGCTCAGATGCGGGAGGTAGTCTGCCTGGGAGGTCGTCGTCGTTTCTGGCAGCCACGTGATGTCTAGCTCCCGCAAGGATGGTGAACTAACGCTCGAAACGATCCGACGAATCCCTTCCATCCCTCGTCCCTCGAGTCGAAGGACCTGAAGAGGCTTGAACGCTTCGGCGGGGATATCGACGTTCACGGTTCCAACACCGAAGAACGTGGCCTCCACGAGCGATTCCATTTGACTGGCAACTAGTGCGACCTGAGCCAGCTCCTGCGGAGTCGTTCGCACTTCGAGATTTGTCAAGGAGGAGTACGATTTGACCGCGCCGAGGACCCTCTCCGCTGAGGCCATCGTGTAGGACGGAAGGTGCACCGTGAGGGAGGTGAGGGAAGGGAAAGACCCAGGGACCCAAGCAAGAACGCTCTCAGCCAGGACGGAATCGTGTCGCGATTGTCGAATGTCGAGCTTGCGCACGGTCGGAGACGCGAATATGGGGATGAATTCGCATTGCTTGTGACACTGTTCTACTTCCTCGACTTGCAGACTTCGGAGGTTCCTGAACAGCGAGCCACCCGTCGATTCGCGTCCCTTTAGGATTGGATAGAGTTCGGAGTGGTTGACGGATGCTTGAATGCGGAGGTGCTTCACCAACGGGGCGCGCGTGTCGAGCTTCGCCCAATCCGACTCCTCCAAGTCGCGTTTGACATTGATGTGGCAACGCTAGTAAACCTTGTCAGCCGACGAGGTATTAGGGAGTCAATCTGAGGGTGAAACATACAGGTTTATCGGTGGGCCGTTGCCCTCGCACGTTGATGCTAATCCCTCCAATGCCCAAGCGTTCAGTAGCAATCTCAGAAACCGAGACCGCAGGCAGAAGCTGCGCGCAGTCCGCTAGGCAGACGTCCTCCCAAAGAAGTGGTGTTGCCTCCTCCCAGAATCGTTTGCAAACTGTCGCAGAGCTCGCCAGGTCTGATGGACTCAAGTTCGATAGAATATGCGCTAGGATTTCCGGTAGCGAAAGCGCTGAATGCATGGTGCGCTTGAAGGTCGAACGGTGCTGCGGAAGTCGACGTAATCTGAGTATTATGGGCGTAGTAGCTACTGGTACTGAGAGTTGTAGTTTACTGAGCTAATAGCATACGGGGGGAATACTGGGGAGTGAGTTTTGACGAGGGGGTTGTTGGAATTGGTTGGACGCCGGTTGAGACCTAGACTGCGCCTAGGCCTGAGGATGCCAAACTGCCCCAAATGTTGGGTTTTGGGGGTCCGAACGCCCTTCAACACTCGCTCGTCCCCAGCACGCCAGACTATAGCCAACGAGAGTCGGATTCTCATATCTTATATGCTCGATATCCAAAAACAGTGCTATCAGTTACCCTTTCGCTTGAGCTTATCTCGCCCTTGGTGGTGCACTGCGCTCACTAGCCATCCGTCCTAGCGATTCTTTCTGCAATCCAGCCAAGTACCTCCAAGCTTGTCGGCAGCGCCAGCACCTATTTCTAGTGTTTGATCCGAGCTATACGGGACTCAAGATGCACACGGATGCTGTGAAAGCCTGACTGACTGAACAACTTCCGAGCTGGGATTGGGAAGTCATCGTACGGCTCTCAGCCGGTGACAGGGACTCACCACCTAGCTCAGATGGGAGACTCCATCTCTCAAACTCAATGGTTTCACAGGCTCATTTAGTTTTCAACTTTTCCCGAGACAAGTGACAGGGATCAGATCGGGTCGATACTCATCCAGGAACAACAAGGTTTCTTCGCAATACCGGCAAATAACCCCAGGGCACGCAAAGCGCTTCCAATATCTTCAGGGGCTATAAGGGACTCTGGCGAAGGTTTCTTGAGGTTTTGATGAAGGCGGGCTGTATCGAAGGTCCCGGCACAGACTCCGGCTACGGCTAGCCCGTGCGGTCTGGGGTTACGGGATACGTAGCCAAGAAGTCGGTCAGTGGACGCGTTTCACGCACTGATTGTCATTCCTGAGTCTTGTATATAAAGGAGGAGATGCAAGGTGTAAGTTGAAGTGTGCTAAGACCAGTCGCTCTTTTTCATTTCTCTTCTCCGCTCTCATATTGGCACTCTATCCAAGGACAGACGCCAAATATACCAGAAAATCAGTCTTCCGCTCATTTCAAAAAATACCACAAAGCTAAAAACTCTCCAATGGCGTACTTTACGCTCAAGTCCATCTTGGTTTGCTCAACTCTTCTCGCGCCTTTCGTTCTCGGAGTGCCTCTCGAAGATTCGTCGACGCCGAAAACCGAGTTCGTAGAACGAAATTCCTCACGAAGAAGCCCTTCCCCGCTTCATCAATATGGAGGCCGTGGTTCGGCCGAACGGTCGAATGGACACAATTCGATGGCTGGCGGCAAGGTAACGAACGCTATGAGAATCGCAAGGGGACTACCACCTTTGGCCCCGAGAAAGCTATGTGAGTGATCTACCTTGATTGACCGTACCTATGCTCAAGTAGACTGGGGGAAATAGACAACGGCTCCAAAGTAGGATCAGCCAATCGACCTCGAGGTTCCCCTATACCTTCTACATCGTCAGTCTTGGGCTCTCTGCAAATACTCCTAAACTAACTTTTACACTTATACGGATGGCTACAATCACCTTTGTTTTTATTTAGCTATGGAACGATTCTAGTCTATGACAAAGACGGCCTTTCGGGCGGTAATTTCTTCGGCTACGTCAGCAAGAACTTCGACGGGAATGGACAATACTATGTTACGGAATCTTGCGAAGAGGCAATCGTCCGTCCTCAGTTGAACACCTTGTCGGGTGCTCTGATCAATCCGGTAGGTGAGCTATATATCTGCATTTCGGGCGATACTGAAGAGTGTACGTCGGTTCAGGCCCAACCAGGGGGTTACCTTAATGCTGGTTTCGATGGTCATTTCGAGGATTTCACATCAGATGAAGCAAACGGATTGCCAATGTGCGGAACGCCAGACAGTGAGTCTTCTGTTCAATGCTTAATACCTTGATGTTGTGCTATAAGGAGTGCTCACTTGCTCGCACGAAACAGTTCCAAAAGGTTCCCCCCCCGGTGAAAAGTACTGATCACTCCTACGATGACGGCTATCAGTACATAGAGAGTGATGTTTGGTATGCCTTTTAATAGCAATTTTTAAACTAAACGGAACCCTGACATCACATAATTTCTGGCGTAATAGGTCCGTTCAGGCAGACGGCGAACTGGTTGCGGAATGGATCAACTCCGACGGAACCGCATTCCATCCAAAATTCGCGTATTATCAAGCCGCTCCGGAAACGACTGGAATTTTTCTTGCCAATGATCTCTTTATTGCGGAATACATAAACGCTCCTCAGATCGTGAGTTTCTTCCCCTCAGTGGAGCATATATTGGATTGCTCACTACGGATCAATTTACCCACCTCTCTTAGCGACTGTTCTTGACGGACCGGCTTCCTTGTGATGTATAGGCGCACTAGTATTTACTGTGCTTTTTGTATATGCCTATCAGGTCCCGATAACCGATGCCTCGTTTTTGGCCATTTGCATCCGTCCGCCGCAAGTTTGTGGGCTGATGTCTGCCCTTTAATAAGCATAAAGAATGCATCGGCTCTTCTTATAGTCGGCTATCCGGTTTAGGGGGCATTATTAGCCCGTCAGATCTAAGTTAGATCGAGCGCATGAAGGGCTTGCCGTGGTGTGGGCGACTGGCAAGACGCTCTAAAAGGAAGGTGTAGATGAGTCCACAGTGAAATCGGGTCCATGTCATCACCCTCGCGTCACAGCCTGAGTCATCTATGTCACCGCTTGAGCTGTGGCACCAAGGATTTAAATGCAGTGAGGTCGAGTTCAACCGTCACAGCGGGCGCAAGAGACTTGGTTCCAGCCAGCCAAACTGTGCCAAACGTTCGGATTCGACGTGGTGATCACGAACCTAAATCTTTCAAGCTCAATTGTCCCTGTTGGCCCATCCATCCAAACATTCTATTCTTACCGCTTGGAATACTCACTCTACCTAGATATCCAACCGAAAGCTCAGTCATTTGGCTATCGGGTTTCCTGATCTGACCCTCGCATCTGAAATTCCGACTATCCGCAAGTTGCAAACACCTCCTACAAGTCGGAACCGACGAAAGTGAATCGTCCAACAGGTACGGGTCAACATACTGTATGAAATAGACAGGGATCTTCCATTCTCATTTTGGTATTCTGTTTACCAGGCTTCTACACTGAAACCATTCGTACGAAGCGAGAGATTACTCCTCTCTGCTTTCAGAAGAGCATTTCGAGTCTCAGCTGAAGACTTTCATGGAGTGATCAGTGCATCCAACGACTGGCAACCTTGTGTTGAAGCTCGAAAGCCCGGCTTGAGGCCGTCGGTTATCGATGAAGAACGCGTCTTCTCCGTGCGCCATTAACCAAAAGCGGACACAATCGCTTACACAGCACAAGTCACCCTCCGTCTACCACCACCATGTCCGAGTACTCCTCGTCAACCTCGTCACTCGAAGCGGTTCCAGTGCCCATGAGGCCGTTACAACCGCCGATCCCTGCTGCAACTGAGTCATCAAGCGACGCCGCGGCCAAAACAGCTTGGAAGCTCTCAATGAACCCTCTCGCAAGCCACTCAGATATACTTTCGGCGCTGCACACCCTTCTAGCGCCACTCGACTCTCACTTATCTGCGGGTGCGGCGAGAGTCAAGCTCGGACACACGTCTGGTCACTTCGATGATACGGCCGCAGAGCTCGAAGGCTTCGCTAGGAGGTTATGGGGAGCTGTACCTGCTGGAATCGGGCTACCAGAAGGCGAGGATGGGATCGACTGGGACGCGTATATGGATGGGATAGAGCATGGGATCGATCCAAATGACTCGGAGTATTGGGGTGAAGCTGTCGACAAAGACCAACGACTGGTCGAGGTGCGTAACCCAGAAGGAGGCGAGATGACATACAGCTCAAACTCGCTTTCTAGATGGCACCCATTGGATTTGCACTCGCTACAATGCCCGATAAAATATGGAAACCTCTGATACCCGAAACCAAAATGCAACTTGCCACTTGGCTTTTGGCTGCAAATCAGCGCTTGACGCCTAATAACAACTGGCACTTCTTCCGCGTACGTGTTAGGCGTGTCGAAACGGGTCAGGTCAACTTTGACCATGTTGCTCCCACAGGTCTTTGTGAATTTAGGGCTCTGTCGCGTGGGTGCTCAACACTCCTTAACCGGCCTCCATGCCGCCCTGGACAACTTTGAAGAGTGGTACCTCGGTGATGGCTGGTACTCCGACGGCGCAACCCAACAAAGAGACTACTACATAACCTTTGCCATCCACTTCTACTCTCTCGTCTACGTCTACATTGTCACTCAACCATTCTTCGCTGGGTCTCGGTGGTCCAACCCCGACCGCATCGAGAGATACAAGTCACGCGCAGCCTTAATGGCTAAGGACTTCGTCCACTGGTTCGACCCTGACACAGGCGCGTCCATACCGTTCGGACGAAGCTTGACTTATAGGTTCGCTATTGCAAGCTTCTGGGCTGCCCTGGCATTAGCGGGAGTGGAGGTCGAAGGAATGAGTTTGGGCGTCATCAAGGGCATCTGGCTGCGAAACCTGCGGTGGTGGCTATGGAGGAAGGAGATCTTCAACGGAGATGGGACGCTCGGTATTGGATACGCTTACAACAATCTGAATATGGCCGAAGCATACAACTCACCGGGTACGAGGGTTTCATTATTGTTCTTTGAATCGAGAAGTTACAAGTCTCACGGATATCCTTGTAGGATCCCCGTATTGGGCCATGAAAGCCTTCATACCCCTCGCACTCAAGCCGGATCACCCTTTCTGGTCTCCTAACACTCCCGAATTGCCTATTCCACCTTCACTTCTCTCCTCACCGCACCCAATCCCTAACGCTCACATGATTATCATCCACTCCAGTCGTCCGCTCCCTTCGGCACACACTTACGCCCTCGCCTCTGGCCAGTACGCCAACTTCATCATGCGCCACTCGGCGGAGAAGTACGGAAAACTAGCGTATAGCGCCACGTTCGGTTTCTGCGTGCCCACCGGAGCGTACGGGCTGGAGCAAGCAGCCCCAGACTGTACGCTCGCCCTCAGCGACGATGCCGAGAGCGGCAATGAGAACTGGAACGGAAATCATTGGAGGGTTAGAAGGGTACCCCTCGACGCCAAGATCATTCGAGAGGAGGGAGAGGGTGCCAAAGGGGCAGCACTGTACTCTCGATGGGATGCATGGAAGGACGTCGACTTGCAGACCTGGTTGGTACCCGTGACTGGAGAACTCGAAGGGAGCAAAGAAGGGGATTGGCACATCCGGATTCACCGGATCACCACCGGCCGTGAAATTTGGACGAGCGATGGAGGGTTCTCGGCTCGCGCTCAAAGCTCGGTTGGGAGTCAGCGTAGGTTGAACGGATGGGCTGAGGAGCAAGACGAAGGGATTGAAGTCCAGAACGCTGAGACGGATGCTGCCGAAAATGTGACCGCCTCGGCCGTCATTCGCTCTTCCGTTGGAACCACCGGAATTGTCTCCGTACCCTGGGCCCCTTCAGGCGAGACTCCGATACCATCAGCTCGCGTGATCCACACCGCTCCGAATTCGTCGATCATGTTCTCTCATTCCGCCTTACCGGCCATTACACATCACCTGACACCAAGGGCAGAACCCTACTGGCTTGTATCAGGAGTGTTTGCGCTGAGCGGAAAGTCCAAGGAGGACGATTGGCGCGATGCTTGGCAGGCGGGAGCGAAGCTCGTCGTCCCCGAATGGTTGGCCAGCACTCTCCCCAAGTGATTGACTTGTATTACAGGTTTCATTGCGTATACGTGTATGAAAATAGTCTTTTCATCTTCCTATCCGCTAGGGATGCTGCCGTGATGACAGTTCGCCATTCATTACTGGCTTCCCCCGACGGCACCGCTCCAACCAACGATAAGTCGGTTGAAGCGTTGCCGAAAGTCCCCTTCGACGTAATATGCAACGGTTCCGGAGCTATCTACGGTAAAGGTTCTAAAAAGAGTCTCTGGGCGAATGCCGGTGGTTCTGGTCAACAACAGCAGGCCTGGAACAATGCGGAGAGTAAACTCACGCAAGGCTTTTCTTCGGGCCATGTATTCATGTAGCCGTATGGATTCGGTGTAAAGAAAACCGGTCCACCCGACGGATTCATCAACACGCTGAGAGGTATGGTCACTATGGCAATGGCTCTGGTGTCAGTGTGACATACCGTGGATGTTCAAGTCCAACTACTCACCTCCGTCATCACATATCCAAGATGCAGTGATTTCGTTGCTTTCATTGGGGGTGACTTGGAAAACAAATGCTCGGACAGGTCCTTTGGCGCCTTTAGATGAGGAGCGGATGGTCGTATCACTGTAACCTCGGGCTGCAACGAGCCGGGCATCACTGAATCGGAAACGGGGCGAAGGTTCAGCAAGGGGAAAGACACGCAGAACATGACTAGAGATGTGAGATTACAGAGAGGAACGCGCGTTTATCTGAGGGTTCGCTCTAAACCATTGGATGCCCAAGACCTCGTATGGTGCGAGAGCCTATGTAGGCAACGACGGACCCTGGTCAGGAGCGCTGGTAGGGTGTGAGTGTGTTGGAACACGCACCGCAATCTCACGACGATTGAACTGAAAAGACTGTTGCACATGAATGTTGAGGTACCTGTCTGGAGTCTTCTTCGCCACGACGTATCCCTCTTGAAGTCGACCCGATAGGTACATAGTTTGGCCAGGTTCGCTTGACACAACCCGTACGCGACCGGTAAGGCTTATGGCCGGTGCAGGCTGACCTTCCGAGCCCATGGGATACGGGGGAGGTGTGGTTACCTGTCTGGTGAGAGAGGATGAACCACAGGTCAGGTAGGTGTGTGGTAACGGTTAACAAGTAGACATAACTCACTCGGTAGATGGGAACTGCTGAAGAAGTGCAAAAGAAAGTCGTCCCCAGTCTCTTTGAACCGCTTCCTCCTGCTCCGAAATCCATCTGAGCGCCGGGCCAGACATTCGACTCAAAGCGAATGCGGCGATCCATCGTTTGTCGTCAGAGCGGTGATTCGCAAATGCATGTGCATTCACACGTTGGATGAAATCTTCGCAGTCGATGGAGTTTGTGCCCCTGAAGATGATTGTGGTGATGTCTATGGGATTCGGAGAACCAGGGATGCGTGAGTGCTGCAACCATTTGTCAAGAACTCGGGAACGTACCACCCATTATAAATATAAAGGAAAGAAAAGTTCAAGCCGTATGATGTTGGCGAGAGACAACTATCTCCGTTATATGTGTATTCATCTGATTTCGGGAGGGCGGTGTTGCGGCTCCATGCGCTCGTTCACGAGAAGGGAAGCGCAGACCGCGTGGGTGCAGGAAGCAAACGATGACGCCGGTTCTCATCCAGCTATGAGATCATGGAGCCAGATCCTCAGGAGAGAAGTCCAAGGAAGCGTGGTGAGACCTGGGGGCGAGATCCAAGAGCTCGACAAACAGGTAGTGTCGAGGACTCAAGGCTGATTCCCGGAAGCAGGATTCCTAAAAGAGATTCGGAGGCAAGGGAAGGTTGGATAAATCCCGTGAGTGATTGCAAAACAGGAGAGGGTATTGTTTTCCCGCTTGGTTGACGAGCAGTTCAGATCGAGACCATAGACATGGATGACGAATGGTATTAGTCTCGGACTTCACACGCACCTAGTATAGTCATATCAATTCTCTAAGACCCCTCACGAGCAATTTAAGTTCGAATTCTGTCTAAAGTGATTAGAGGTAGACTAGTGGCATATGGAATGACGAAGGCCTGCTCCAGTTGTAGCGCGTTAGCATGTTCCTATTTCATCCTCACAAACACGCTAGAAGGTACCGTCCTACATAGCGTACTGGCCAACGTTGCAACTGGAGCGAAACCAAGGTGGAAGCTTTGTCTCAGAGTCTAGCATAGCTGCAACAATGCAAATAATGAGGCTCTTCTCAGTTGTTGCCATAATTTGTATCCGATGAACGAGGAAAACGTGTAGGCGACGAAAAGAGCGGTGTGCTGGAGTGTAGATCGACTATGTTAGTCTTGACATGCGTGAAGATAAGAGATATCTGTGACCTTGGCTGCTTGAATGGCTTCTCTAGCTATGGTCCCGCTATCGACGTGAAACGAAGACGCGGTAAGCTCCGTCCCTCCAACGGCGATTCCGTAAAGTAGAGCTCGAGGAATGAGGACGAGTATCTCTTCCAGCACCAGCAAACGGTATGGATGCCTCTCTCTAAGGTTGTGGAGGCGACGCGTAGCTTGCGCCTTTGTCATTGTCCAATGACTGACATAAGCCACTGAGAAAGCTGATGCGAATATGCTCGAGTTGAGGAGAAAGACTACAATAAGCTCCTTTACGCCTCGTCTAGATCCCAAGGTGTTGACGTAAACTTCTCCGACGTGTCGCATGGTTATTAGAAGTGGATACCATGATATCACTAATAAAATTGAAAATATCGTACTGAGTGGCTCGCAACTTAACAAGTTGCCCGTACATACCAAGCTGGACCAACCAGAATCCTGAGTATAAATTTGAATGTGTTTGATTAAGAAACCATGCAAAGGCGTCGACCGCTCACCTCCGTGAAGGACTGGGGTCTTGAAGTCAGAACGAAACAGCAGAGGTGCAAAGCTGTCAAGCGGACAGTCTTCCTTATACTTCTCGAGGATGTATAGACTACCGAGAGGGTAGCGTGACCTCCCGTCCTACAATGCAACCATGAATAGGTGACATACCAAGCACCTAGAATGCCCAAGCCAATTGTCATGGCCACAGACGGCGTAGTCTAATTAAGGAGGCCCAGCACTGCAGTTATTACACCTGCAAGCCACCCTATGAGAGTAAGTATTCGGTGTCCAGTCAACTTGAATGAGCCGTTGATGCTGAGATTACGTGTGCACAAGTGAGTACGAACATTCCGAATAAAGAAGGTAGGGAAAGACTTACCCGGTGGTCAGCAAAGATTCATAACTGAGCGGCGGGACTCCGCAGAAAAGGAGCAAGACGATTGAGCGTTCCGTTAAAGTCTCTTGGCTTGGTAAGGAATCCGGGTATTAAAAATGTAGCTGCTTCAGTCTAAAGGCATTACCCACTTGAGGGCTCCAAAGTTGCCTAAGCCATTAGCTCCGCTCAAAAAGAGCTGTGGTAGGACATCCGGCTCGCTTGATACATTGTCCAAGGAGCGAGCAGATGGAACAACCCCCTGCCGCGGTACAAGTATCTGTGGTATGGATACCGGTGGTACGACAGCGTGTTCAAGGTCTCTGAGTTCTTCAGCGTCATCAGACGCCATTGCTAAAGAATGGATGTGTGGGGACCTTAGCGTCGTACGGGTGGTTGCTGGAATGCGCGGGATCTGCGAGGAACAAGTCAACGGTGTCTCCTATAGGCTATTGTTGTGGGAATGTGGAGAACGCACGCTTTGGCTTCAGCACCATCCCGAGATCCCGTCCAGTCCAGGTTACGCAACCTTTCAGGCCTTTTGTTCAGCGCGTGTAACGTCTATATATCGAAACCACCGCCGGAGATCACATATGGGTCACCCATCGGCACAGATAGTAACCCTACCCCCAGGGCACGTATAGACTTCCAGGGTGTCTAAATCGTTATAATGACCAAATGTATCAGACCCCTCGGTGGTATTGATGTTAAAATAGTAATTACAAACATTGTAGTAGAACTCTTTGTCTGTGTTTGTCTCGCTTAGTATATATAGCCGTCTGTAGGGCGAGAGGAATGATCTCCATCGATCATCTTCCCTCGCCAGGTATGAGTTCTATAACTCACTGTATTCCCCCTTGACTAATACCATCGATCATCTTCCCTCGCCAGAGTGTGAGATATTCCGTTGTTAACAGGTTATGGGCCCAGCGCAAAACTAAGTAACCCTACACCACACCACACAACGAAAGCGTCGGTCACCATTCTCTCTCT
>WSUD01000679.1:0-12375 GCA_019633495.1 Tulasnella sp. 427 | reverse complement strand
GACGGCTTGCTTTAACCGGGATGGGTCTCTTAGATCCCGTACGGCATACACATCCACAGAATCTGCATATGCCCTATGAATTTAGCTCTGTAAGGGTAGAACATGTTTAGGAGAAGTCCGAGTCCTAGGCCGAGTAGATGGGTCACCTCCATGTATATTCCCATTAAGCTTGCTGTCCGCCCCTTCACAAAAATGACTGAATGGAACGCTCACCGATGCCTCTCAAGTTGAAAATAGTAATAGATCTCGCAACCTGCGAACACAAGTGTAAACTGACTGGAGTGACACGAAAGGCAGCTTGCTCCGAAAACAATGACGGCACTGCACTATCAAGCTTGAAATAGGTTTTCTCACCAAGGTATTTATAGCCGTGAGGATAGAGTCAATAAAGCATGCCATGGCTCACTAATGTGGGCAATCCGAGTCTCAAAATACACCAAGTCGCCTCGGCGCATTACCCAACTGGTTTCAACGGACGAGCCTCGTCCCTGTCACTTGAATAATTTGACGGGCAGACTACGAAAGAGCCGCGCCACAAGATATAGCATGCACAGACCCACTCGAACAGTCAGGAGCATATCATCAAACTTAGAAATAATATGATAAGAAGCGGCGAAGACTAAGTCTAAACTGATTACTGCAACCAAAGAGTTAGACGGATGTAGCCACTCTATACACGGGCACATTTTATCGAGCAGACAGCGTCAGCTTAGGTGCATTCTAGATAGAAGTAGATCACGCGCGGCATTTCTTAGGAACCAGTCAAATCGGACCGGGTTAGGCAAAGAATACCGGAGGGGAGTGATTGGCCATCTATTGAAAGGAGTTGAACCTTGCGAGGCCCAAATGAGGAAGAGGTATGCCGAGCTCGGCATCTTGGCATCTTGGCCTGTGATGACTCTGCAAGCTGGGACGTCGAGCACGGTGGGCAGAGTTGAGCGCCCACCGGCGCCTCGTTGAGTTCTAGAGGAGATTGAGTGTCAGTGGATCTCATTGCGCTGCACTGTCAGGGCCCTAACTCATCGCCGCCTATCTGGCTCACACAGGACAGGCACACATGAGTCGAGGTCGTTTGGCGACAAGAGTTAAGCGTCGAGTGGCAAAGAGTCAAGCACAGAAAATGCACAAAAACAAGCCCTCTATTCATCGCCCCCATGGAGGTCTGTCATGCAGCTCGCGCTCAACCTGCTGGCCCATCCAAGCACCCTCATACAGGGGGGATTGAGTCGTCAGAGTGAGCACGGGAGCGTCACGGCGGACCTCGTTTGGGTCGTTTAGAGTGCCTGTTGTTTGTTTTGCATCGTAGATCTCCCCGCCGTCGGGAGGCTGTGCTACTGTGAATGTAGACAGTGAGGGCATTTTGCCTGCGGTGCACGGCGGTGAGGGCATTTCGCGGCTGGCCTGAATTGCGATATCAGCCTTATTATGTCAGCCAGCTGATTATGTCATACGATGTGCACGGATTATGAGCTTCGAAGAGCCGCCCTCTCCAGCACTACTCCATTCAGGACGCCGATAGAAATGAACGATCACTCCTACGTTTCAGTATCACTTGTAGTATTTTACTGTGCATGAGACCCTGAAAGAAAATGTAGTATCTGGTTGGATAGGATAGCTAACGACCATATATGTCTCATATAATATATTGAATGCTCCTCTAAACTCCACAAGCGGAAGTCCATTGGCATTCCGGAGCTTATTGTTCACCAGGACATTCCCGGAGAAATTGTGATGCAGGAGGGTAAGTAACCGACGCGGTTAGAATATGATATTACGTTTGACCTTACAGACCGCTCCAGGCCATGGATCATTGTTCACACAACACCTGTCTGCCGATTCGCCAGCTGGAGCAGAACGTGGGTGGAAGAGGGTTTCAGTTTTATCTGTTAGATGGCCACGGGGTTGCTGAATGGCTGCAGAATGCTCTCAGGTGCCTGCGTCCTGCGTCCCACACCCATGTTGGGTTTTCGCGACGAACGAGCGGCAGAAAAACAAGGAGGGTGCAGTACGCTCAACAGCTTGAGGTTTGTAAGCCCAGCTCAACCTGCTTATTCAAGGGATACGACGCATAGGATTGAAAACTATAAGCTGGCGGAACACGTACTTAGAGATCCTTCGACATCCAGCGGCTGTTGTCTAAGAGCATTTAAGCCAGCTTAGTAGCTGTAAGCATTCGATCCGACGGACCGAATAGCAAGTCTCACTCCGCTCTCCGGTATGCCTTCCGGCGAAGCCCCAGATGGATGCGATGTTGCACTGAACATGCACCTCCGAAAAAAGTATATCATGAGAGCCAAAAGGGTCAGCATAAGCAAGAGTTTTCACGTTTACTGACCAATGTTGTCACCAGGAAAGGCAAAATCCAATCCAGTTGCCGAGGACCATCGTGTAAAGCTGTCCCATCACCGGAACACCGTTCAGCGGACACCTAAGTTGACACGGTTACGAGCCCCAGTTTCTGAAAGTGACCTGCCATCAGCATCGGAAGGTTGCCGTTAATCTGCATATCCCTTTTGAGGACAAGAAGCTGGTTGAGAACGGATCTGGTCCCAGAGACCAAACCCATGCCGTCATTTGATTGGTCTTTCCCGAGTAGTGCTGGGTACGAACTATTTCCAGCAGCTAACCCAACGTGCGTCGGGCCCCAGAGCACACATTCTGTAAATTCTGTAAATTTTTCCGTGGTAGTCGTGTCCCAGATAAGGTGGTCGCCAAAAAAGGACTTTGAACGTCGGCCAGGAAGACACAAATAAGGTATTTGAGTGCAAAATAGACGCTACAAGCGTCGCGTGCCGGCGCAAGTGCGATGGGATATGATTGGCGGCTCAGGGACGACGCAGGAAGTGACCGACGGCGAGAACGCACGTGCGAAAACCGCGAATTGCAATTGGGACTTGACTTTTCGGCGGAAGGCTTTATGGGATCAACGACGACACTACAAGTCCGCCTTGCTTGGACAGCAAGTCACCCCAGCTCGTCCTTAGAACGCCTGTCATGAAGGTATGAAATCTCGTCCAGCTCCCCCTCGTCCTCGTCAGAGCGTTCCCCATCTGACCACTCGCTACTATGGGCAAGTTCGGCAAAGAGATTCAAAGCAATCAAATCCCTGGGTGGTCTCAATACTATCTCGATTACAAGGGTCTCAAGAAGATAGTCTCTTCCCTTGAAGCCTCATACTCGACATCCCCCGACGCCCCAACAACTTCTCTTCGACCTTCCGATGTCCTCAATTCACCTTCCAACGTGTCACGTACACCCGGGCAAGCTTCGCTGTCGGCAAGCTCGGCCACTCTCGAAGATGAACGAGGGCCCGTATTTCAGGCTCACAAAGCATCCTTCTTTTTTAAGTTGGAGCGCGAACTTGGGAAGGTGAGTGCCTGTTGTGAGGTCCGCGCCCTGAGGAGCTAAGAAAGTCTATCTCTGTTTAAGATCAACACGTTCTATCTTCAGAAAGAAGCGGAACTCAAGACCCGATTGGCCACTCTTCTCTCCAAGCGTCAAGCAGCTGCACAACGACTTCAGGACGCTCTGGGCGAAGAGTCTAACAACACTGGTGCGGAATGGCGAGCCGTCGAGGAAGGCTTTCGGTTATTAGACAACGATCTGGGAAAACTGCAGGTGAGCTTATTCATCAGGGTCCCTCACGTAATCCGCGGCTAATGCATGTTTTGTAGCACTTCATCGAGATTAACGCGACCGGCTTCCGAAAGATCCTTAAGAAATGGGACAAGAGATCAAAATCCAGGACGAAAGAGCTCTATCTCACTAGACAGGTCGAGATCCAACCTTGCTTCAACAGACAAGTCAGTATAACCCAGCCGTTTAAATCGTTCTTGTGGTCATGTGCTGACTTCATCTGCCGTCGATCTCAGCTTCTGTCGGAGCTTTCAGACACCGTGGCCGCCTGTTTACTCGATCTTTCGAATCCATCCGCTCTGGCCATGGACTGGCATAGCTCCCCGAACATTTCGTCAGGCGATCGAACGGCCGACACCGTCGTTTCGCACGTAACCGGTCAGGGACAAGCCCCTCCGCAAAGCTCAGCTTTCCGGGAGCTCGAGACGAACCTCGGCAAAGCCATCGCATCCAAGGACGACTCGGCCGCTCGGCAAGCGCTCGTTCTGGCCGAGCAATTGCTCAGTCAGCCCAATGGAACAACGCATGTAACCCGCATTCTGTGGAAAGCTGCAATCGAGGCCGAACCATCGATCGCCGACATCATCATGGCATCAAAAGGCTACGACATCCATTACATAGACGACATCAACGGCCGAACTTGCCTTCACGGCGCTGCAATCGCTGGAGAGCTGCGGTTGCTCAATCTCTGCGTGCAGAGCGGTTTGAACGTCGATCAATCCGACTTCTACGGTCGCTCGCCCCTTCACTACTCCGCAATGCACGGTCATGACGTGATTTGTCGGCGCTTACTCGAACTTGGTGCGGATCCCCGACTTCTAGACAAAGAGAACTACAATCCCTTGATCTACGCGATCGTCAACCGTAAAGTGGCATGCGTCAGGGTCCTTCTCGGCGACTCTCGAGTTGGGGTGGAGGCAGTTGCCGGAAGCTCCGACTTGAACCCGTTGCTACTGGCATGCCAGTTCGGCCCTGCAGAGATTCCGTCGCTCTTGCTGCAGCGAGACGCACAGAAAGTGCCGAACTCTAACGGGCAGTTTCCTTTACATCTCGCGGCTCGGGATGGTCACGCGGATATCTGTCGTCTGCTTCTAACAGAAGCGAAGGGAGCGGGGAAGGACCAACCTGACAAGTACAGCGAATGGACTCCGCTGTTCCATGCGGCCAGATATGGGCATCTGTCGGCAGTCGAAGTTCTGCTCGGAGCTGGTTGCAACCCCCATACGACGGACGATGCTGGCATGACGGCAGCGTTTTACGCAGCCTGGTACGGATTCATTCCGTGTATGGATGCTTTGCTCCGAGCTATGGCCTCCACCTCATCCTCCGCAACCTCTGGAGCATTCAAACGATCGGCGTCAGTATCTCCCCACTCTGACATCCTCGCTCCACAATCAGAAGACGTCGATATGATTCCTTCTCTTTCCCTCCCTCCTCCGATAATGCCACTTCGGATCTACGGTCACAACTATCTCGACAAAATGCATCTTCTCCAAGTCGTTCTGGAAGCATCTTGCACTACGTCATCCGCCATCTCTCCACCATCCTCACAGGCTCTTCTCTCCCCTCGAGATCTACTCGGAACATCAGCTGTCGGTGTAGAGCCTTCCCTTAAGCTCGTTGTCGCTCCTAAACCCGACGCCGCCGCTGCACCGCACACTCTTACCCTACCCCTTACCACCGACTTGGAAACCCTATCCTTCCAAGTAAAGAGTCTAAAGGATTTGACGTTGGAGTTTACTTTCTATCCTACCTTCGGTAGCAAACCGATTGGCAAGGCGGTGGCCCTCCCGGGAGCGTTGTTCGAGAAGGAGGCCAGACAAGATGACGGAGGCAAGCTAATAACGCTACCAATCTTGGATCATCGGCTACACGTGATAGGGCAGGTGAGCGAAGCCCTCGTCCAACCTCATTGACATGTGACTAATTCTTCTTTCCGCAGATTACCTTTGCAGCTTGTGTTATCCATCCGTTCCACGGAGCCAAGTTGGAGGTGGGAGGTTCTATCGAGACGTATTGGAAATCGACAGCGGCAACCCCTACGACGACACCAACTGCGAGACTTCCTTCCCGCCTCCTCTTCGGAAATGCGCCGTCACGATCTATCAGCGGGATCCCAAATCCCGCTATCACTGGATCTCCAACCGTGCGTCCGAGCACGTCCGCAACCTCAACATTACCGTCTGGAGTCTCGAGCGTGGTATTTTCATCCCTTTCCGGAGAATACATACACGTTATCGTGCAAGTAACGAGGGATGGCTTCCCGGTAGTTTGTCCCTCGTACAAACTGCCCGTGGACGGGTTGGACATGGGCGTAGCCGACCTCACCGTGGAGCAGTTCCTCAAACTAGCACAAACTAATAAAACAGAGTTGCCACCGGGGCTCTCCGGAAAGGACTTATCGAGCTCCGAATGGAAGAAGGTCCTCCGACAGACGACCACGACGTTAGGAAATCTCCTCAAGGTAAGTGATCATGCCCTAAAGTCTGGAGAGTCAGCCCATTCTGATTGTCACTGGCTTTAGGTCTTACCAGTGAAACATGGTCTCTGTCTAGAGCTCGCTTATCCGGCTCGCTTCATTCGGCGTCATTACTCGATTGGAAGAGGGCACCAAGTCAACGACTTCGTAGACTCTGTATTGCAAATCACTTTCGGGGGATCAGCGACCTCAACGGCGGCTGTCAAATCCCACCTTTCGATACCCAGAAGGAAGATTGTTTTTGCTTCCTTCGAGCCAAGTGTCTGCGTCGCAGTGAATTGGAAACAGCCGAATTGTAAGTTACAAGCTTTCTCCGCGGATTGACAATCAAATATCTTATTCTCGCAGATGCTGTATTCTTCGCCTCGAACTGCGGCTCGGAGTCGGCCTCGGGTTTGGACAATGCTCCTATCCCCAATCGACCGACTGCCGACGTCCATTGCAGGAGCCTAGACGCTGCCATCAACTTCGCTAAGGCGAACAATATTCTTGGAGTAATGGTTGCGGCGTCGTTACTCGTGAGTAGACCGCGCCATTATTTCGGTCCGCTGCTGACAGGTTACATAGACTCGCGTGCCATCTCTCATCGCTGCGGTCAAAGACTCCGGTGTTCTGGTGGCTGCGTTTGGCTCGAAGGACCAAACTGCGCTCTTGACCTCCTTAATACAACCAGTCGTAGACGGTGCAACACCCAACACAATCGACGCAGTACTTCAAGACGGAGTGCTCTCTTACATCGACCATGGGCCGCGCCCAGCTGCATAAACACTCCTCTCTTTGTGCAAACCTAACATCGACATACTTCAACCCCCTACATGACTGTATCAGTACCACTAGGTTAAAATTTGTGCTTGCCTTTATTGTGTTGCATGAAGTTGTCCATTTCGACATTTGACATTCTACATTAGAAACATTTTGTTCAGTAAGACGCATGGACTTCGTAATGATATGAAATACCGCATGTTCATGACTCGTTGGGAACATCCGTGCTGCATACATGGTTAGGTCATTTCGCTTTGCAGAAGATGAAGCCTGCGTCACGTGGGCATCAGTGCTTGTTTGCCAAAACGCTGATACGTCAACTGAAGTCCTTGACACTCCATCGCTGTCAATAACAATACAGCAGCCTCTGAAACGAGATTATTTCTCCTTGGACTGACCAAATCAGGCTGTTCCGTGGAATGAGACTTGATGGCTTTAACGAGATCTCCGGGGCAGCTCTTGAAATGGATGGAATGCAAAGGTTTCTAGGTCCTAGAGTCTTCAGAGTCTGTATGTCATTCTTATTTTGCCATGGTGAGCGTCGTCGTATTCTTTTTCTGCACTTTTGATGATTCGCAGGTTAAGACAAGATCCGAACGAGATGAAGCCACGTAGTCCTCCGGACCTTCCTATCACTAAGTCAAAGATGATGTAGTATGCCATATCTACGTCCACCGATCCGCGAGTTTCTTCGAGCTTCATTGCTCTCTGAACAGTTGGCTGCGGTGTAGAGGGACGGAGATGCCGTAAGTACGCAATCGGGGGAACGCGACTGATGTCACCAACGTAGTTTCGACAGATTTTTGACAGCGGTTTATGACACAGAAGCCAAATCTCACATGGAATTCATTATCGTTTTGCTCCATCTATGATACATGAACGCTGGTAAGCTTCGTCTCCAAGCGAGATTCAAATAGCAATGGTCCTTGGGTGAGTTTGACGCTATGTCCCTTCTCCCAATTGACTGCACTTCAGTGATGGGAGTACTCACCTTTTATGAAGAAATACCTGTTTGCCGGCTGTCTCCGTCAGACGCGTTGGAAAAGGATTGGCAATTCCTTTCCTTAAACCTCACGTCTGCATCGATTTTGACCCGCTTAACGGCGTCATAGCGCTTCTCATATTTCTCCATTTGCGGTATGTCTGGCTGTCAACTGAGTCAAATTACTGCCTAAAGCTTACCGCGTGGCTTGGTTCTGGGGCACAGTGGCTTTCAAAGCTGATTTGAAAATCTGTCTGCCGTCCCATGCCGATTGCTTCCTTTCGGGGATAATTCAATGGTAGTGAAACGTTCTCCTCAGGGTCATCAATTACATGGACTGCTCCTCGGATATATGCGGACTGTCTTTGGGCTACTCCGCGATGGCTTTTGTCGAGCCGGGAAGGGGACCTTCCAGATTCGAGAAGTCGCGATTTTCCGGTCTCATATCTTACCCCGTACAATTCTGTCAAAGTTCGTTTCGACGACTGCACTATAGTCGCAGGGCTCATCACCTCAAATCTGTCATCAAAGCGCGGTAGGTTCTCCCGCGACTGAATTGGGCTAGCTTAACGCCTCTTGGAAAAAAAACAAAACAAGCTCACTCTAGATCTCATGCTTCGTCGTGTACAGGAAGACTACTGGCTGTTGAAAATCAGCAAATGTGTACGCATCTCCCACGTTACGTTCATACTTTGCACTTCTTGGTCGCCTTCGCCTCGTCCACCGAGTAGAGCGCGGAGTCCGCCTTTATTTCTCGCGAGTTCGGCCTCGGTGGGCGTGACATGGGCTGCGCGGACCGTCCCAGGTGCCAATGCTGTCAAATTCGCCCAGCACTGATGGCTGAAGCTGATTGGAAGAGGTTCGTGTGTCCTTTTTTTCATGATTACGCTTCCGGAAATTGCACCAGGGTGTGTTAGAATTGAACGCAAAGCCCCAGGATAGTTTCTTTGGTCAGCTCGCCCTGACGTCTCGCTTTTGCTCTGCAAATGAACGTGGCACAACATCATCCAACGACGGTCTTTTCACGGAGAGTTAGGAACTTTAACGGTCAAATTTAGCACCTGCGTTACGTGGGTGGAGTGCCTCTGTCTAGGCTGGCTTGCCAAATCTAGACTGGGCCTCCCGAAGGGACCGGCTTTTGCAGTGGCTGAAGAGCGCAGTCTTCCTTTCAGTTCATCAACGCAAGGCACGGAATTCCGCCCGCTTTAACAGGATTGGGCCGGCTGCTGGCGCCTGCTTTGTCCGGGTGGGCCAGAATTAACGTTTTCATGGAAATTCGGGGTCTGCGATTGGAAGGGTCTGAGCGACGAGTCGCTGCTTAGCTTGCGAACTTATCGGGCCCGGAAATAAGTACATAAGTCAACGTCATGAGCAAACACGAGTGGGGCTATGCCTGATAAGGCTTATCAGCGCGACTTCGGCGTGTTTATCGATGACATTACTCGTTGAGGAGCTAGGAGAAAATATGGTCGCAAAGCAATGTGGTCGACGTGAACACTGAACGCGTTCATTTGGTCGTCGTCCTCGGGCAGTGAGCATATGCAACGGCTCAGGGTGTCTTGTGCAGCCATGTGCAACACCGGTCGGACGAGCCGGGGAGCGTGCCTCAGGGATCTGCCAGGGTGAGTCTCCAGCTACTCGGCGATTTCGCCCCTTGCGCCGAAGTCCGTATCTCCCTTCTTGCTTGATGATGAGGGGCCAGAGGAAGCCCCCACTGCCAAAAAAAGTGGAATTTGACAAGGCTCGGCTGCAATCAAATACAGAAAAAGAACTCCCAAACCCCCCGGCATCGTCGTCGTCGTCAACGGTTGCACCTTCTCCAACCCCTCTGTCCATCTTTGGAGCTCGTCGTCACTGTTCCTGGTCCCACAGCTAGGAGACGCGAGCTTGTCCTTCCTTTCTCGTAAGTGCACGTCTGATAACCTTGCACCTCGATAATGCCACAGCCGGAACCAACCGATCCTTCCCGGATTCTAATGCAGTCTGCCCGTCAGTGCACACCCGCTTTGAAGCGTCCGAATCACTCCCATCACCGCACACGACAGTGACAGCAGCGAGCCACGAAGCACCCAGCATACTCTACCATGTCTCGGTCTGCAGCGGCGGCGGTACGACGTTCAGGCTCTCCCCCAGTGCTCGTTTGGGACTCGAAGACGGAGTCGTTCACACCCCGAGTGCCAGACCCTCACTCTTCAATCTCCTCGATCCATTGTGTTGCTCCGTCCTCACCCACCGCCAGCATCACAACGCAATCCTCCTCAAATGCTGTCAACTATAACGTTACCCCCCAACATCCCTTCCCTCCTTCCTCCGCTTCTCCCCCTTCCTCCCCACTTGGCACCTCTCATCCCAACGACTCCTCCACTGGCACCATCGGCACCAAGAAGACCAGGCGGATGCGTCACCACTCGAACCCCGAGTCCATCGTCGACTTTGGCGAGTTTTTGAAGCAGATCGACAGAGAAAGGACAGTCAGCGCGGGTGCCGGTCAAGCTGAAAATGTCGCTTTCGACGCACCTTCTTCGTCCGACAAACCTCTTCCTCCTCAGCCGCCGGCTCCCGTCTCCTCAAACTCGAAGCCCTCGGCCAAGAATCCTCTGAAGTACGTCCTCAAGGAGGTCCTAGGCGGAGGAGGCAATAATCAGAACCTGGTTCTGCCCAAGGATTCGGTAGTGGTGAGTGCTCATTCCCAAATTGACGGATGCAAAATGTCGTCTGAGCGATCCCCCTGACCGGTGCTCCCTCCTGCGTAGCCCTCTTTCGGTAGAGGCGGCATCGCACGTACCAACACCAAGTCGTCCAAGTCTAGCAAAGAGACGAAGGCAACCAAGAAAGATCCGTACTACGCTCACGTTTCTTATGGATCACCACCAAGTCCGACCCAGATGTACTTCCCTCCCAACTCCAACCTCCCATTCCCTCGAGCTAAAGCGGCGGTTGATCCCTGGGAGCCGGTCAGCTTGCAAGCTGATATCTCGTACTACGCGATCCCCAGGAAGCCTAGAGGAGCTGTCCACGATGCCGCCGAGCAAGCTGGCAAAGCACGGGCAACTGCTGTATCGCCAGCTCCGACTGCATCCTCGGTCTCGACATTGAGCAGTGATGCTCCTCACGATCGGCCTGGAAAGGCGGGAGAGGGGGCGATGCAGCCCGCTTTGAAGATCTCTACCACGGTTGACCAGAATAAACCTCCGAGACGGCGCTCGAAATCGTTCACCTCTCCTGTTTCTGCCGGCTTGCCCACTCCTCCACCGAAATCGGGACTATCCATTGGCGTCTTTCTCCACCCAGCCCAAGTAGCCCTTGAAGCTAAGCTCAAGCAGCAAGCAGAGGAAGCGAAGGACAAGTTCAAGGATGGCGTTCGAGTGGTCGTTCAACCGGTTGACGACCAGTCAGCTCGCGATGTCGACGTGATTTCGATGGCCGATACCGAACTTGACGATGCGATCTCTTTGAGTGGATTCCCTTTGCCCCCTTCAACGCCGATTTCGGCAAGAGACCGTCTCTTCAGCCTCCCCGTTACGCCAATAGCGGTTGTGCCCGAAGCAACGCCGCGTCAACATTCGACCTCAGGCGGGCTTCAACCACCATCTCGAGTGATGGGACCTCGTCCTCAGACCAGGAATAGGCTTCCAACGATGCCCGCACCATCCCAGGCTTACCGCCAGCCGCAATTGACTCTTCCTTCATCCGAAATATCTTCCTGGATGCCGCCACCTCCTTCTCGACCGCCCCCTCTTCCTGTCAAGATTCCCTCTACCCCTGTATCCCCAGCACGATCAAAACCACTCGGACCGCCTCCTTCAATCCCCTTGCCTCCTATTCCTCCGTCATCCTCCCCGCCTATCTTTGGCTCAGCACCCAGCATGCCGCGACGAGGTTCTTTACCGGACCGCGCTGCTTCGTCTCCACCCTCCTCCTTGCCGAAGAGTTACGGGCAGTCTTTCCCGGACCAATACATCCATCGACCCCACCGGACGCCCCAACCGTCCCAGCAACCATGGCTTCCTCCTATTCGTACTGATGTCCATGACATGGCTGGCGTGGTTGTCTCAGAACCCTCCCCAGCTTCCGACCACGTCTACCTTCAGCAACTCGCTCTCGAGCGCGAGCGACAGGAGCTCGAAGTCCGAGTTCGAGGTCTCATGTGGTTGGTGACCAGTCTCGAACAGGAATCGCAGTCAGGACATGGCGAGGAAGAAAGAGTTGACCGCGCTCTTACTCCAAGGGGCCTCAGTGCGGGCTTGAGAACTCCTAGTCCTGCCACCACGGACAAAAGGAGTTCGACGAGCACCGAGCGTGCAGTCACATATCTGCCATACGCTCGATAACTCCCTAGACTTCGTGTTTGCAATCGCCACGCTCGTTTCTCTTTACTTTCCCCCTTCATATACTCAGCATTTCTCCCTCTCTAGACTTCATTAGTCTCTCCATGCCTTGATTATGATTTACCCTCTTTACTCTACTTTGTTGTTTTCACCATCATCTCAGTGCAGCCAGTTATGTGATCCCTTCC
>WSUD01000678.1:0-12376 GCA_019633495.1 Tulasnella sp. 427 | reverse complement strand
TACTCGTTATCATCCTCCCTTCAGACTCGATATGTCGTTGAACAGCTTTTGCGAGAGATGGACGCCTTGATTGCCAACTGTTGACTCTTTCGATCAGCGATTGATGCTCGCTTCTGTGCAGACGATTCTAGTGAACGCCTCTCCACACAAGTTTTTCGTCGTGGATAGGGTGGCCGCGTTGCAAAGTGCACGACACTCGTCTTTGAGTCGTTTGGCAAGAGGGAGTTTCTGACGGTGCAATAGATGCTAAACGTGGCCAACGGTTAGCTTTATTTAGAATGTTCTCCCGCATCGCCATTGCACGCAATTACCATTTCATGGGATTGAGCTCCTCTTCTGCTGACTCTATGAGTCACTCCGAGATTTCACGATTGGAATACCGCTTGACGCAGTGCCGAGAAGAGCGCACGAGGTACGGAAGAAATCGACGGGCGGCATTGGAAGATGTGCTTCACACCTGGCCATGAAAGAACCTAAGCCTCTTTAACATTGAATCTCCGGGGTCCGATGCCTGCAGTATGTGGGAGGGTAGAGGCGAGGTGATTATCCGCTGGACTCTCAACATGCAAGTGGACTTTGACATGGCCGGAAAGGAGGGTCCTGTTCCTGCTTTCGACCTGGACCGCGCGCGCCTAACAACGACTTCGCACTCTCCACCGTCCAACGACACATCTGAAAACTCCCTTCGTCACTCGAAAACACTCTCATTTCGGATCTCTACTTAACCTTTGGGTCTCACTTCATCAAGGCGACATATTTGCGGGCCCGACCGAGGTTGAGTTAGAAGCTCATGTCGACCCGTTCGAGAACAATCAACCAGATCCCGCTCGCTCATTTAAGACGAGCTCGAGGAGACTCTGAGTCTAGAAGACCCTGCGGTATATGGCTACCGAGAAAGAACATGCAACTGTAGTCATCTGTGAGTGTACTTCTCACCGCTTGCAAGTCTCTCGATCCTCACTTGCACCCTTTCCGCGCGCAGGTGTCCCGAGCGTTAACACGTTCGACCTTTGGAGACGCTAAGAGATACGAACGAGACGACCGACGTTTACCTCGGTCAGAAGGTCAGCCCGACGCGGTCAGCCTCCGGCTTGGACGTCCCACAATGCCGGTAGAGGGGCTTGTCCTCCTCAACCTCAACCCCACTACCAACGTCCCGACGGCCCACTCATGAATACGAAGAGCTCTCGGTACCGACGGACTTCATGTCGTAATCGGCAGTCTTGGTAACCCATTCGATGCCTCCCTGCACGTTATCTACTAGCGTCGGTGTCTCGGGTAGGCCTTGGCCACCACCAACCACACCAATCTCGGCGGGAGGACTCGCCGACAACCGCGTCATCGGCTTCATGATGTAGCGAGAGGAGAAGCAGACCGGCGTCAGCGTGTTCACGAGGTCCTACGCCACTTATTATACCCAACGAATGAAACGGAAAATGCCGTTTGCACCCTCCTGTCTTCGATGACCAACAACCTCAAAATCCTTCTGAGGCGGTAGCAACTTCCTCGAGACGCCGATTGCACCGAGTGTTTGACGAGCTAAACCAACGATCTCTGTCAAGATTCTGTCGAGCCCGTCGAACGCGTTCTTAGAGTACGCCGGGAGGTGAGGCGGAGACGTCGTTTGTATCCATGGACCATTCTACCCGCCCCAAGGTCGAATGCCTTTTTAAAGCTGTATTCGAAGGCATGAACGCGCTGAAAGACTTCACCTCGCCTGGCGCGCAGCCCTTCAAACCCCATCCTCTGTGACAAGGAAGACCTTGCCGAAGCCTTTCTCGCCGACGTCGACACCTTCTCCCCTCGGTATCATACCACCGGATATGTCTGTAGCCAGGTAGTAACCCGTTTTACTGTGCGTACCTTCTTTAATTAGCCCTTCGCGAACCTACTCCCGATCAAGTTTCTCTCTCGTTTACAGCAGTCCTTTCAATTGGCTCCGATATTCTCTATCGTCGCCGCAGGCCCACTATCTACACCCAATCCGAAACGAGAGCCTTTACTTAACAAGCACAACGTTTCCTATTTGGTCTCTCGCGAACCAGATCCATGTCTCAAATCTCCGTGCGTACCCGAGCAAAGGTCCCATGGAGCCTCGCATTGACTCAGGGCGTTGAGAACCTACTCCATCTCGCACTGAAGGAAGTCGACTGGACTAACAGAGCGACGAGGATTGGCTGTCACCAGGCTACTTTCGGTTCACGGATCACGAACTCTCAGCCAATGTATAATCTACTACGGGCTCCTTGCTAGCTACATGTAGTCACAAATATAGATAGCTTGATCTGGCTAGGTAGTGTGATGATGGGTGGCGCTTCCAACAACTCCAGGCCATCGTGCAACTAGCCTCTGAATATCTTTCCGTGGATGCTGTGAGAAATAGTTCCATGAGCCACTGTAAGAGGAAGGAAAGCTTGCTCGCTCACCTCCAAGATCGAGGATAAGTGCAAGGCTCTCGACTTGATATCATCCATCTACACCCGCTCGACACCATTGATAGGATTGTTCAAACGATTCCTCCAACTGGGCATCAGAAAACGAAGACGCTGCCCTCGCGTGGCTCAAGAAAACATCGTGCAGGGTTTGGCCTCGGCACTGGACGGAGGAGCTCTCCTAAGCAAACCTCGCTGGAGGACATGCCCGCGGAGTTTGTGCTCTGGACCATCTGACGTAAGCAGGGAATACGACTAAAGTCCATTCATGCTCTTGTACCTTCTCCGATCGCGTGTAGCTCTTTTCCTTCTCGTGTCGGAATAATGTGGGGACTCACGGGTCGGGACTTGTGCGTCGGACGCGAACGATTGGCAATGATGATAGAACAACGATGTCGTTAGCCGATCCAGCCTGTCAAGATACTGTCGGGCAACGTCGATGCAAGCTGAGGTCATGACTTTCTCTGGCGTTTGAGCCCGTGTTCGCCAGTTCGTTGGCATCGGCTCTCCAAAGCGCACTAAACAGGCGAATGACAGTCAGTCGCGATCTTGTTCAAGTCAGTCAAACGAGACGTACTATTGGGATTCCAGGGCTTCCGTACCCTTCTTGACTTCCGAGTCCAAGTCTTGAGCAGGAGCTTGTCCAAAGGAGGAGCCTGACGGGGGTGCCTTCGGTGGCGACAGCCGCTGCGGCAGCAGCACCTCGTTGAGCCTGAAGCTCATCCACGCGACGCTTGACCTCCTTTTCGACGGCACGAGGAATCTATTCGAGACAAAAGAACAGGTTAGCTCGCTCGTCCTCCGGACAACGCTTTCGTGCTCACCTTGGCTTCCACTTCCTTCGAGCACGCTTCAATAGTGCCTCCGTCTCCTGCTTCCTCATCCGTTCTCGCTCCTCCTCCGCGTCTCTCTCGTGTTGCCGGCTCAAATCCTTCTGAGCTTCGAGTTCAGCCTCCAACTCTGTCACCCGCGCGCCCTCGAAGCCTCCCTTTCCTTCTCCATCCCGATCTCCTTCTGCTGCAGTCGCTCCCGCTCTGCCATCTCCCTCTCCTTCTCGGGGA
Organism: Tulasnella sp. 427; assembly: GCA_019633495.1. NCBI lineage: Eukaryota > Fungi > Basidiomycota > Agaricomycetes > Cantharellales > Tulasnellaceae > Tulasnella > Tulasnella sp. 427. Next base: position 8,883 of record WSUD01000678.1, on the reverse strand, counting down.
GTTCGTCCCGAGGTTCTGACGCTCCTTCTCGGCTTCAGCGCGCAGTCGACGCTCTATTTCCTTGTGCTAACGAGCGCGCACTTCCGCGTCGTCGTGGACTGATGGGCGGCGTGATCGAGGTTGCCCGCCGGAAGCGACGCTGCTTCTTGCAAATCTTTGTCCAGATATCTTCTTGAGACGTGTTGGCCCGAATGCGAACTCAGACTTGAAGCGGAAGGACTCGACGGGATTGCGGGGGTTGACGACTGAGGTCGTGGTCAGGAAGTGGACGAGGATCCCTGCCTCCGGTTGCTAAGGCTCGATAGACGGCCAAAGCCAGACGATGAACTTGATCTTGAAGCGGCCAGACATTGAGTGAGAGGGAAGAGGGTTCCCGCCGTTCGCGACATCGACGTGTTGATTGGTCGAGATTGAGATGGAGACGGAGGCGCGCCCTGAGCAAAACAAACAACTCCCGGATCGGGGGTCGTTCCCTTTATGACGTCAGTCCTCCCGCGCCCCGATCGTTTCGTTCGAACTCCAACAAGCACACTTGATGAACTTACTTCTCCTCGCTTGCTGCGACGTGATTCATCTCTCCACGTCAGCTGCTGGGCAGATGGCTAAGGAAATACGGCCTCTTCAAACGTCAGATCCACACCGGAGGGTAATGATCTCTTCCACCACTGATGACGACCTCGTCGACAGGCCATCTGGTGTATAGGTTTACTCCATTCCGTTTATTTGCCAGTCCTCTTCCTCCTCTCACCCGGTTTCATCGACTTCAGTCCCGGGCACCTATCAGTCTACACGTGTGCACGTCTCCATCTTCTCACTCACCAGTCCGGCTCCAGTAACGCTTCTTGATGAGTTTAACACCCGGCGCACCGTCAATGCGAGTTCTTCAGGAGGTACGACGGGCATGACAGAACGACCGGTAAAGAACAACGCTTGACAACAAAGGAATGGGCTAGAAGTATCGTCAGTCTTCAAGGAAGGGTCATCGCGGAAACGCGGGAGGAGGCTGCAAATGGTAGACCGCTCACTTCGAGGAGTATGAAGAAACGCAGCCAAATGAATATAAAGATAACGAAGACAGGAGTTTCGAGGCCGCAGGACATGGACACTTTACTGGTTATTTGAAGACCAGTTGGGGTATTACGGTTTTAGGCATATCCCTTCCTTCAGCTTGTGGAGGAGCTCCACGATGTGGGTGCAACTGTAGATTGCAGTATCAACTTGTCTTAGGCACTGTAGGCTTGTGCCCGGTGTGTCATTGAGTAACAGAACATGCGCGAAATGGATTAGTGTTCTAGCTACCATTGCCTGCCCTTCAAAGACTCGGAACATTTCTATCATTAATTCGCTTTTAGAAAGGTCGTAAAGGGTGGCTGCGTGTTTATCCGGAGTGAAGTAAGTCTACATATGGTTTCGACGGGGGGAGGAGGAATTCGAACGCATTGGTAGGTGCGCGATATCGTATGAAAGAATACATTAGGGCCAACTACAAAAATGCATGCCGAGTATCTAAAAGAGCATAAATCCGAATCGAGAAAACGTAGTTACAACGTGAAAATGGCGCGCAAATTGTTTGTAGGAGAAAAAGGAGAAATGTGAAACGGTATTTGGGTCACGTTAACAAATGGGAGAGCAATCCTGGAATGATCGACGAAGAATTGAAAAGGTGTTCTAGGTCGTGGACCATCTCCCAGGTTTTCGCACATATCTCGCTCATCGGCCTGCCCGAGCGGGTATAGATCTCGCAAGCGTCCATGCAGTAGGAGCGCGCCGTGTCGAACTTGCGCTGAAGCATCGACGCACTCATCAGACCATCCAACGCCTCTGCCTCGCCATTCTCGTCAGCAGCAATGGCATACGCGACTCGGGCCTGAGCATAGTGCTCTTCCGCGAGCTCGTACTGCTTTTGACGACCATAAAGATTTCCGAGACTTAGCAAAGCCATGGCTTCGCCATTGGAGTCTTCCCGGCTCATGTGGATGGCTTGAGCGAGACGATAATACTCTTCGGCTTCGGAGTACCGGCCTTGCTTAGCATACCGGTCTCCAAGGGCTCCTGCGATGAGGGGATTGTCGACTGTGATTCCACTTTCGGCCAACGACTCCGGGACCTGAAGAAGGGACTCCATCCTGGATCCGCGCGTGGACACGATGGACTGAAGGGCGCGTATTGTTGGCAACAACTCAGAAGAAAGGCTTTGGCCCCCGTCATCACCGATGCTCATGCAGATCGCGAGTGCTTCGTTTGCTGCGTTTTCGGCTTCGGCGTGCTGGCCTTGAATGACGTAGATCGCGCCGAGCATTCCAAGGGTGGCCGCTTGGTTACGACAATCTTCGATCTCCCGGTAGGCATCAAGCGCCTCGAGACAGCGAGCAGCCGCCTCGCTATGCCTGCCACTCTGACGGAGGGAGGAAGCGAGGATCACAAGGGTTTTTCCAATGCCAAGCCGATTGCCAATGGATGTATATAACTTGTGGGCCCGTAATAACGTCTCTTCCGCCTCGCTGTTGCGCGACTGGCTGCAATACGTCTCCCCGAGACCACGCAACGCGTTTGCAGCTCCGAGGTCGTTGCCGATGCGGGAGTGGATGGCGTGAGCTTCTAGAAACGCCTTCTCCGCCTCGCTGTGGCGTGACTGGCCGCGGTACGTCTCCCCGAGACAGCGTAACGCGTTTGCAGCTCCGAGGTCGTCGCCGATGCGGGAGTGGATGGCGTGCGCTTCCAGGAAGACCTTCTCCGCCTCGCTGTTGCGCGACTGGCTGCGATACGTCTCCCCGAGACCATGGAACGCGTTTGCAGCTCCGAGGTCGTTGCCGATGCGGGAGTGGATGGCGTGAGCTGCCAGGAAGGCCTTCTCCGCCTCCTCATTGTTCGCTCGAGCCCTGTAGACACTTCCAAGGCAGCCTAAGGCATGTGCTTTCATCGCCTCATTTTTCGTCCGTGTCGCTACCTCGAGCGCTTCGTGGTAATGCAATTCCGCATTTACCGTGTCGTCCTGTAGCGAGTACATCTTTCCCAGCTCGAGGAGCAACCTGGCCGATCGCGCTTTTGGACCTTCTGATGAATTTCCCGCGGGGGTAGTGGATGGCTATTCGGAAGACTTGATCCTTCAGTCGGCATCTTGTCGTCCCTGTCAAGATGCTTACCATGATTTCGACTTTCTTCCTGAATGACGTTGCATCCATCCTCTCTCTCGGATTCACAAGCCAACAGTCCGACATCATACTGCATAGCTTTAAGACGAGTGAAAGCTGAGAGTTCTCGCGGATGTTGGGCAGTCTTCCCTCGATCGTATGAAGAACAATTTTTCCCTCATTGTTCAGCTCTTCGAACGGAATCTTTCCCGTAACAATCTATTTAATGCGCCAGGATGTGAGTGGAATTCGGCATAAGGTGTCATGTACTCACCTCCCAGCATATCCAGCCAAGTGCCCACATATCACTCGGCAGGTCCTGCACCCCGTCGTCGAGCACCTCGGGTGCCGTCCACCGAAGCGACCATCCGGGGCCGGTCAAAGTTATGGTCTTCGTGTCCTCGTCGAACGTGGCTTTCAAGGAGGAGAGGAGTTTTGCGACTGTTCTCTCTATCGCCTCAGCCTGAGGGGTACTTGGTTGTTCATCTTCCTTCCGAGCTCCCGATTGCGGTCGAGTTCGAGCCGAGCCAAAGTCCGTAATCACGGCATGATACTTGGAGTTGACAAGGATGTTGAACTAGAGGAGCACATGAGTTCCGATACCTGAACAGGAGAATAGAATTTAGACCCTACCGACTTCAAGTCCCCGTGACAAATAGGAGGATCTTGACTGTGGAGAAATTCCACGCCCCTCGCTACGTCCTCGATCTAGAGTTCGTGGCCTGTGTTAGAATGCTCACGGGCTTCTTTCAGAATAATGAAAGATCTCACCAACGCGATACGCTCCGGGATTTCCCACTCGCCCGACTGCAGGAACTCGCGTACGTTTCCGTTGGCCTCTCAGGGTGATAGGAGCCACGCATCCCCCTTCTCAATGTCCTCCACGAACCCCTCAAGATGTGCGATATTAGGATGATCGAGCTTCGCTCTGAGCTTCACTTCATAGACAAAGGACTATCGACGACTGTTGAGTTCAGTGGTCATCGGTCGTAATTGGTTCAGGCATACCTTAAAGGATTTGATCGTTGCATTCGGGTCATTGTGTTTCCAATCGAGTTTCTTTACGGCTACTCTGAGTTCGGGCAGTGGCATCTCCCACTCCGGAGGGTAGGTGAGTGTTCCTACATCGACAGTACCCTGCCCGCCCTTCTTGCTTGGGGTAAGATCGTTAATCTTGATCCACTTCCGACTTAGCGGACGGTACAGTGGGCGAAGAAGCATGTCTCGCTGCGAAGAAAGTAGTCAACGACCAGCTCCTGGACAGGCAAATCTTTGCACTTACAAGCTTCGTGACTTGTTGCTTGAAGTCATCAGAGCTTAGAACGGGTGGTGCTTCCTCCATTGTTACGAGTGGTTGGCGAAGAGCGTCGAAAGGGTTCTGTCGAAAGTATATCAAGAAAGAATTTGAAGAGCTTTATGCAGAGGGCAAGAGTTGCTGGAACATCGTATGTCCCATTCTCCTTTATATCAGTGGCAAGGAAACAAAACTTACAATGCGTTCTCCATCTCCGCGTTACCACCTATAGTGAGTCGCACCCAGACTCCACTGGGAATCACTGCATTAGAGGGAATTTATACACAAGCTTCTGACTGCTCTTCGACATACCATGTTGAGGTTCATTCGATACCTAAGAGAGACGAATTGCGGGTTTAGAGCGTATTCGAATAATCTGCGTCGGAAATCGCTTGTGGTGCGAAGAAAGCGCCCGGTTGACGTTCACCGCCTCCACCTTGGCTCGATTTGCTCCAAACTCCAACGCCGCTGGTATCGCCCGCAGCCTCTTTACTCGTTATCATCCTTCCTTCAGACTCGATTTATCGTTGAACAGCTTTTGCGAGAGAGGGACGCCTTGACTGCCAATTGTTGACCCTCTCGATCAGCGATCGATTTTCACGCTTCTGTGCAGACGATTCTAGGGAACGCCTCGCTACACGTTTTTCGTCGTGAATGGAGCGGCCGCGTTACAAAGTGCACGACACTTGTCTTTGAGTCATTTGTGCAAGAGGGAGTTTTTGACGGTGGAATAGACGCTAAACGTGTCCAACGGTTAGCTCTGTTCAGAATATTCTTCCGCATCACCATTGCACGTAATCACCTTTTCATGGGATTGGGCTTCTCATCTGCTGACTCTACGAGTTCACTCCGAGATTTCAGAATTGGAATACCGCTTGACGCAGTGCCGGGAAGAGCGCACGAAGTACGAAAGAACTCGACGGTTGGCATTGGAAGATGTGCTTCACACCTGGCCATGAAAGAATCTAAGCCTCTTTAACATTGAGTTTCCGGGGTCCGACGCCAGCAATGTGTGGGAGGGTAGAGGCGAGATGATCATCCGCTGGACTCTCGACATGCAAGTGGATTTTGACATGACCGAAAAGGTGTCACAATTGAGGGTCCTGTTCCTGGTTTCAACCTGGACCGCGGGCGCCTAACGACGACCTCCTACTCTCCACCGTCCACGACACCTCTGGAAAATCCTTTCGTCACTCGAAAACACTCTCATTTCGGATCTCTACTTGACCTTTGGGTCTCACTCCATCTAGGGAGGACAAGGCGACATATTCGGGGGCCCGACCGAGGTCGAGTTCAAAGCTCGCGTCGACCCGTTCGAGAACAATTAGCCAGAACCCGCTCGCTCATTCAATGTGAGCTCAAGGAGACTCTGAGTCTAGAAGACCCTGCGGTATATGGCCACCGAGAAAGATTATGCAACTACTCATTTGTGAGTGTAATTCTCCCGCTTGCAAGTCTCTCAATCCTCACTTGCACCCTTTCCGTGCGCAGGTGTCTCGAGAGTTATCACGGTCGACCTTCAGAGGCGCCAAGAGACACGAACGAGACGACCGACGTTTACCTCGGTCAGAAGGTCATCCCGACGCGGTCAACCTCCGGCTTGGACGTTCCACAATGCCGGTAGAGGGGCTTGTCCGTCTGACATCCTCAACCCCACTACCAACGTCCCGACGGCCCACTCATGAATACGAAGAGCTCTCGGTACCGACGGACTTCATGTCGTAATCGGCAGTCCTTGGTAACCCATTCGATGCCTCCCTGCACGTTATCTACTAGTGTCGGTGTCTCGGGTAGGCCTTGGCTACCACCAACCGCGCCCGTCTCGGCGGGAGGACTCGCCGACAACCGCGTCATCGGCTTCATGCTGTAGCGAGAGGAGAAGCAGACCGGTGTCAGCGTGTTCAAGAGGTCCTACGCCACTTATTATACCCAACGAGTGACACGGAAAATGCCGATTGCACCCTCATGTCTTCGATGACGAACAAGCTCAAAATCTTTTGAGAGCGGCAACAACTTCTTCGAGACGCCCATTGCACCGAGTGTTTGACGAGGTAAACCAACGATCTCTGTCAAGACTCTTCCGAGCGCGTCGAAAGCGTTCTTAGAGTACGCCGGGAGGTGAGGCGGAGACGTCGCTATACCCATGGACCATTCTATCCGTATACCAAGGTCGAATGCCTTTTCAAAGCTGTCTTCGAAGGCATGAACGCGCTGAAGGACTCCACCTCGCCTGGCGCGCAGCGCCTCAAACCGTCATCCTCTGTGACAAGGAAGGCCTTGCCGATGCCTTTCTCGCCGACGTCGACATCTTCTCCCCTCGGTATCATACCACCGGATATGTCCGTAGCCAGGTAGTAACTCGTTCTACTGTGCGTACCTTCTTCGCTTAGCCCCTAGCGAACCTCCTCCTGATTCAAGTTTCGTTTCTCTCTCCTTTACACCAGTCCTTCCAATGGCTCCGATATTCTCTATCGTCGCCTCCTCAGCAGGCCCACTATCTACACCCAATCCAAAACGAGAGCCTGTGATTAACAAGCACAACGTTTCCTATTCGCTCTCTCGTGAACCGGGTCCATGTCTCAAATCTCCGTGCGTACTCGAGCAAAGGTCTCAAGGAGCCTCGCCTTGACTCAGGACGTTGAGAATCTACCCCATCTCGCACTGAAGGAAGTCGACTGGACTAACAGAGCAACGAGGATTGGCCGTCACCAGGCTACTTTCGCTTCACCGATCACAAACCCAGTCAATGTATAATGTACTACGGTCGTCCTTGCTAGCTACATGTGGTCACCAATATAGGTTGCTTGATCTGGCTAGGTAGTGCGACAATGGGTGGCGCTCCCAAGAACTCCAGGCCATCGTGCAACTAGCCTCTAAGTATCTTGCCGCGGATGCTATGAGAAATAGACCCATGAGCCACTGTAAGAGGAAGGAAAGCTTGCTCGCTCACCTCCAAGATCGAGGACGAGTGCAAGGCTCTCCACTTGGTATCCTCCATCCACACCCGCTCAACACCATTGATAGGATTGTGCAAACGATTCCTCCGACTGGGCATCAGAAAACGAGGACACTGCCCTCGCGTGGCTCAAGAACACATCGTGCAGGTTTTGGCCTCGGCACTGGACGGAGGAGCTCTCCTAAGCAAACCTCGCTGGAGGGCATGCCCGCGGAGCTCGTGCTCTGAACCATCTAACGTAAGCAAGGATTACGACGAAAGTCCATTTATACTCTTGTGCCTTCTCCGATCGCGTGTAGCTCTTTTCCTTCTCGTGTCGGGGACTCACAGGTCGGGACTTGTGCGTCACGGGAACGATTGGTAATGATGATAGAACAACGATGTCATTCGCCGATCCAGCCTGTCATGATACTGTCGGGCGACGTCGATGCAGGCGGAGGTCATGACTTTCTTTGGCGTTTGAGCCCGTGTTCGCCAGTTCGTTGGCATCGGCTCTCCAAAGCGCACTAAATAGGCAGATGACCGTCAGTTGCGATCTTGTTCAAGTGAGTCAAACGTGACGTACTATTCGGCTTCCAGGGCTTCCGGACCCTTCTTGACTTCCGAGTCCAAGTCCTGAGCAGGAGCGTGTCCAAAGGAGGAGTCTGACGGGGGCACCTTCGACGGCGATGGCCGCTGCGGCAGCAGCACCTCCTTGAGCCTGAAGCTCATCCACGCGACGCTTGACCTCCTCTTCGACGGAACGAGGAGTCTATTCGAGACAAAAGAACAGGTTAGCCCGCTCGTCCTCCAGACAACACTTTCGTGCTCACCATGGCTTCCACCTCCTTTCGAGCACGCCTCAATAGTTCCCTGCGTCTCCTGCTTCCCCATCCGTTCTCGCTCCTCCTCTGCGCCTCTCTCGTTGCCGGCTCAAATCCTTCTGAGCTTCGAGTTCAGCCTCCAACTCTGTCACTCGCGTCCCCTCGCAGCCTCCGTCTCCTTCTCCATTCCGATCGCCTTCTGCCGCAGTCGCTCCAGCTCCGCCACCTCCCTCTCCTTCTCGCGGACTCCGTCCCGAGGCTCTGACGCTCCTTTTAGGCTTCAGCGCGCACTCGACGCTCGATTTCCTTGTGCCCACGAGCGCGCACTTCCGCGTCGTTCGGGGCTGATGAGCGGCCTGATCGAGGTTGCCCGCCGGAAGCGACGCTGCTTCTTGCAAACCTTTGCCCAGATATTTTCTTGAGACGTGTTGGGCCCGAACGCGGAGTGACACTTGAAGCGGAAGGGCTCGACGGGATCGCGGAGGTTGACGACTGAAGTCATGGTCAGCAAGTGGACGAGGATGCCTGCCTCCGGTTGCTAAGGCTCGATGACGGCCAAAGCCGGACGATGGTCTTGATCTTGAGGTTGCCGTACATGGAGCGAGAGAGAAGAGAGGTTCCCGTCGTTCGGGACGTTTGAAGTGTTGCAATTGGTTGGTTGAGATTGAGATTGAGACGCGCCCTGAGCAAACAAAACAA
>WSUD01000677.1:0-12383 GCA_019633495.1 Tulasnella sp. 427 | reverse complement strand
TTTCCTTCTCCGACTAAGATAAGAGCGGCAGGGCTACCAGACAGGATCCCAAAGTCTGCTCGAGCCGTGCTATCTCCTACGCCAACCTCGTCAAGACGCGCATTGAAAAGTTCACGGACGTTCCTTCGGAATTCTTTGAGTCGTTCCTGGTCCGATTCGAAGGGCTTTGGCATTTCTTGGCAGAGGGCTATAGCCGCCGCTTCGGCAGTGACATATTGCGAATCAGAGTAGTCCGGAGGGGGTCCTTGGAGAAGAGCTGAGAAGTGCGCAAACAGCGGATGAAGCAGTTTGAGCGGTAAACCACGGCGGTGAGGGGGTCTGAGACAGTTGATGAAGGCAGGACCTTCTTGTTGGAAAACCCATTTTTTCGCATGAGCAAAGGTGCTAGGAGGGGAGGGCTTGAAAATTTCCGCCTTGAGCGCTACGAAAACCACTTGTCATCAACCCGTCTATAATCGACAACAGCGGACGAGCTACCTTTCCATGACTTATCAAACAATTGCTTGGTCGTCGGTGGTTGCAGTTTCCTGAGCCACTCCTCAATGATGGATATGGCCATCTCGATATCCGGAACTTCCTTCTCCTTAACGCCGACGGACAAATTTTCCAACCAATGGAGTGTGAAAGGCGGGTCAGTAGCCTCGTAATAGGATTTAACCCATTTCGAGAATCTGGATCGATCTACAATGTTGTTTGAATCTTCGGTTTCGGACAAGGCATCGTCCTGAAGCCGATTTGAAGGTTGCGCCTCTGCTGCAGTGGCCTGGGGATTGGATCTGGCCGAGCTTCTCACACTCGATCTGCTGGATCTTTTAGGTGGAGGCTCCTGAGTGCCGCCGTTGTTGGCATCAGATTCGGTGGATCTCCGCCGTTTGCGTGAAGAGGTTGAGGTTGAGGTGCTCCTCGTAGGTGGTTGTGGTTGAAACGCTCTGTCTGTGTACGTAATAGTGTTGCCGCGGAGTTCGAAGTCTCTCGAAGTGCACTTCGGTTCGCTTCGACAAACCCTGACTTCGGTCAACTTCGACTCGTCGAAGGGAGTCGAAGTGAACTTCGAGAGACTTCGATGTCACTGGGAAGCAGGTTCCCATCAGCCATTTTTTTGCAGATATAACACGTGATTCCCTCAAATAAGCAGGCCACTCTTCCGTAAGTTGTGCGGTCCAACCTCAAATCATAGTTTGTGGCAAACACGCTGCACCCAGCCTCTCTCTCGATCCCCTGCGCTGCATTCAATAGATAGCGTTAGGCTGAGATGGACATTTCCAGCCCCCTCGAGCTCATTGGAAGCTCGAGAAATCTCTCTGTTGGACATGCAATGTACGGGTTCAATGTCCTACTACTCGATTTCGTCTCCTCGGATGGTGTAGGGTACATCGAAATTTAGAGCATATATGTTGTTTCTAAATTATGTGTAAACAACACGTTAGGTCAGCCTAACTACATCGGGCTTCATTTTCTGTGTCCTTCAGGCTGCCGGGTAAGCTAACGTCGAACGCAAACACGACAGTCCCACGGCTTTCGGTCGCTCATCGAAGTTTCTCGATACTTCGCTTCGATCCACTTCGAATTGTCGAAGTGAGTCGAAGTGCGCACTCCGCTTCGCTTCGCTTCGCCTCGCGGCAACACTAGTACGTAATACGACTTGTTCTCACGATATGCATGCCCGTCGGCGACTTCGTCATCTCACGGCAGTCAAGTACCCACATTACCTCTCGCGTTGGGGACTGACGGATTGCTCTTCGTTCAGAGGAGTACTATCGTGACTTTGATGAAGCTGGGGGAATCTACTCAGCGACTCTCTATCGAAGAAACCCTTCAGCTACCCCTTCCGATCGGAGAGCATTGGTAAGCAAGCAGATGATCTTCGCATGTATAACTTCGCATTTCACCACTGTGGAAGTGCGGAACTCGATTGAACTCGATTTTCGGAGAGGCTTCGATTGCCATGGCAGCCAGATAAGCAGCCGTGGGAACGTGTAAAACTCCCCTCTCAGCGACTCTTTTGACTCTAACCTGAGGCTCGTAGCCCGCTCCCGGACACAACATACATAATTTACATGATAATTTATCTACAGAGACCTCCTAACTGTACTCATTATTGCCTGTAGGGTCTCCATCTTCTCCAGAGCTTCCCGCACACGCTCTGTTATAAAAATACCGGTCGAACGGAGGTTGCTTCAGGTTGCTGGACGCTGTCGATTTCAAGTGTTTCCGGATCGTCTACCAGATGCTTTTTAAAGTGAATATCGGAGAGATATGCGTGTTTAAGAATCTGTAATGTTTACGGTGAGCTGCGGTGAGATCTGATTTCTCCGAAGTGTTGAAGTCTCCTTGCTCGACGTATGGCAAGAGGTATGAGCCTGGTAGAATGTCGAATACTGGTAAAAAGGCGAAGGGAGGTGCGTTAGTGGGCTGTTGATGGACCCCACGTGCCGTGCGATGGCCGCGCCCAACACGTCCGCCAACGGATGCAAAGTCTTATCAAACAGCTCTGCACTCTTCAGCGCACGTCCACCGCTGACCACCTTCGATGCAGTGCCCAACTCCGGTCGATCGCTCTGCGTCAAGCTGGTCTTCAAGTGCTCTGTGAGCGAATCCGCCACCTCCACCGCCTTGACCTCCTCTGCAGGCACTTCGGGCCCGTCCGTGGCTGCCTTATCGAACGCGGTGCCTCGGACGGTGAAAACCTTGACTGGGATGCTCGATGGGGCTTTCGCGGTACTGATGGCGTTTCCGGCGTAGATCGGGCGCTCGAACGTCGTCGACCCGTCCGCGTTCTGCTCGACCGACATGACGTCGGCGGCGGCTGGCACGTCGAGTTGCGCTGCCACTCGAGGCAGGAGCGACTTGGCGGTCGTGGAGTGGGAGGCAGCCAGGTGCGTGTAGGACGAGCTCTTGAGAGTTCCTGCACCAAAGGAGACAGTTGCTCCGCCAAAGGAGTTGCATATTGTGCCGAAGGTGCGTAAATAACCTTCGTCAAGCCCTTCAACCCAAGGGTATTACCGTGTGGGTGAACACTTTCAAATCCCCATAGACGGGTTGTGGCGTCTCGCGGAGAGCACCCGAAGACGTCACATTTTCCCAAAATCGATTTCCTCGCACTCACTTCTGAGCCTTCTCAACGACATCCTTCACCGCCTCGGGGGCACCCACAGCCAGGCCCGTCACCTCTCCTCCGAGCTTGCTCGCTGCAGTGAGGGCCGATAAAGTGCCCGCGTTGATGACGCCGTCGTTGTGCTGACGACGGGCCGCCGGAGGTCGACGCCCAGCGCACTTGCTGCAGACCGCGCAGCGTTGAGAGACGAGCTTGTCGTGATAGTGATTGCATTGTCCGGTGTTAGTTGATGGTGGTGGGTTAGTGAGGTTTACAGCTGTTTGCAAATCAGTTGGCACAAACAAACACTGACGTAATTTCGACTCTTTTTCTGGTTCGACGTCGCGCACAGGCGGGAAAAGAACATGTTTGAGTAGGAAACATGAATGAAGCACACAAAGAACATACACTTCCTTGCCCCATGGGGCAAGTATTAACATGTTTTCTTCGTGTCATCTCATTGTTTCCCGACCAAACACGTACTAATGCTAGGGCTCCTATCGGTTCGGTTCGGTTCGGTTCGGATTGAAATCCGACGGATTTGAGGGTGTCAGAGGAGGGATCCGAAACCGACACTCGGATTATCCGAGCACCCGAGCAATCCGTCGGATGCTCTCAGTCTGAGGAGGGAATCAGTATAACTTTGCTACCAACGACCTCTTTTAAGTACATTCCGGGCTTTTGTGGTAGCTAAACGATTCTCTAAGAGTATGTTTGGGCTGAGAGGCTATGATGGGGTGGGGTGACAAAGGCTTCGCGAATATCTCCGCGGGGGGGAACTGGACCGGGGACTGCCGGCGAGGAAGTGGCTTCGGTCTCATTTGCCTGATTGGGGGGACCCGCTGAACTTGAAGCTGATAGTCCTTCAGTTGGGACTTGAAGGATTAGTCGGCGCCTTTTGTTCTCGGGAGGAGGACGATCCGAGGACGTGGGGGGTGGGATCTCCTCTATGTCGGGAGCCATGAAGGGAGAGGAGAGCTGAAAGTAGCGGAGAAGACCACAGGTAGCTTATTTGTGGCATTATCATTAATTTTTACTCGATAGATTCGGGGAGAACAAGCTAAATTAAGGGGTTTGCTTACGCTAGATGTCCGGAGAATTATTTAAGTGGTCAAACCGACCAAACCGACCATCCGACGGATGCAAACCGTCGGATGGCAGCAGCCTGACTACTAGAACCGAGTCCGACAACCGCATCCGCAATCCGACGGATTGTGCGGTTCATCCGAACCGATAGGAGCCCTAACTAATGCCGCTTGTGTCGGAGACCGATTTCTCCGGGACACCTATCAACGTGAAACTTGAAACATAGTCTCAACGTCTACTTACGCAAGTGTCCGTCCTGTTTCTGCGGCCGGTTTGTCTGTAACTGAAAACCGCCACTCTCCGTCCTCATGGTGGAATCGGGTGCTTCCACCATGTCGACTAGCCGCTTTCGTCTCATAATAAAGCCTTCTAGACCTAAAAAAAGACTTTGGAAGGGCTCGAGACTTGTATGTCAGCCAAAGTGAGACTCAATTTCTTGAAGAGCATGCCAGGCTCTGGGCTTACTATTCGTCGTGCTTTTCTTGCTCATTACACCTTTTGCGAGCGCAAGAACTAAACGATAACACTTTAGAGTAGGTAAATGAGTGATTTGAATACTTGGAACGTTGATTGAAGCGTGTTTTAGAATCGTTCACCACGCGCTTTATCACCGGCTGTGTTAGAGCCGGTAAGTCGGACCGTGAGAAATAGGACTCGGCGCTCGGTCCGCGAGTCGAAAGCTGGGTAGAAGTAGTTAAGTATAAAAAATGTAATACTTAGCTATTAATAGAAAGTAGTCGAATGAACAAGTGAAAAGTAATTTATTAGAGTCGAGTTGTTAAAGAGTCAAGAGGAAATGCCGAATAAGGCTAAGGGGCACTTGTCGCTGAGTTAGCCGATAAGAGGTGCTAAAGGAGTTTCTTGCTCGATGTCAAATAAGCGTACTTGTAGTTTAGCTTAGCGTATGGTATTCGAGTAGAATAGAATTAATGGGCTTAAGAGATTTACTAGGAGGGTGCAGGGAATGGGCGGTAGGGCGAAGTATATATGAAAAGCATAATCACTCAATAGGAAACCGTTCACTGTCGACGCCGCAGGTGTTTGTAAGCTTCCGCTCAGCTAGATATAATCTAACACTTCTCGCAGACTGCGTTTGAACGTCTAGATCTTGCTGAGAGGCTCAGGTTCTCGAGTTCTAGGGCGATTCCTGAATTTCAGGGCGAAAGTGGCGCTTTAACCAAATGAAGTAATTATTAAAGGTTCGAACACTAATAAGAGTGATACAATGTATTATTTTAATAAGGCTCAAGAGGAAAGCGTAAGATTATAAGACTGGGGCAGCCAGGAACACGCAGGTTACCATGTGACTTCCTGTGACATTGCGACCTCACCCATTCCCCGCTCTGTACAGCTCACACAGATGAAAAGTAGAGTCAAAAAAGGATAGAGAAGAGAAAATAGGAAATAATTTAGGTGTTAGATTTTGCAAAAAAATGATTTTGGGAAAGTAATATATATATTTTTTCTTTACACTCTATGTGTCATTTCTAACCAAATGGAGCGGGTTTCTAAAATACAAAGCAGAATTTTCGTCAGGGAAATAATTACATAATCCAGGCACGCTGTGCTACATCCGCTTAACCCTGCTACATTCTTGACTGGAGAAGTTGCCAGGGTCGTCCTGAACAGGCAACTTCAGCGTTGCGGACGGGCAGCAATGCCTCAAAAGAAGTCCAGCAAGAGAAGAGCTAACCTTGGGGATTATGCACGGAAGGTAAGGTACACCTTCATTCTAAGTGAACAGCTGGCTCACAATGCCTATAGCGACCAAGAATGGAAGAACCGGTGGCAACTTCTCCTCCTCCTGAAGTTGACGGGTTTTCAGTCACTCCCCCTAGTCCGGCCACCCTTGCATCTGATATCCTGGATACCAATGTGGAAGAAGACTTTGAAGATGTGGAAGTAAGAGATGAAGCGGAGTTGGATGCCCTGGAACAGTCTTTGCGGACAAGGTTTATGAACGTGTTCCATGCGGCAAGCAGACAGCAAGCCCACTCAGAGACACACAGAGCTCGCCCGGTCAGATACAACAAGTTGAGCTCTATAAACCGAACTACCTTACACTCTTGACAAAAGAAAGTCAAGAATCAGATGGCCGAGCTACGGGAAAAAGGATTTCCTGACATCCGCAGGTTTTTTGGGCCACGGATCCCAGGATCAAGCCAAAGCCGACATGCCAGTGTCCCGGATAGTGTTAAAAGCGATAATGGAATCAACAGCGATGTTGATGATGCCTTCTCAGTTTGGGATGGCATTGGTGCTGCAACAGAGAACGGGGCATTGAGCGGTAGGGGGGCCACACACTTGGGATTTGAGACGGACCAGCCGGAACCGGACACAAGCAGTCAAATGGAGGACAATAGCGCAGATGAGCAAAGCGAGACAGATGCTGAGGAGGCTGGCGAGATTGGTCCGGTTGGCCAGATGGCGCAGATGAGCTGGTTTAGGGATGAGGAACACGGTGAGTTTCTTGGGTCCGTTCATGGTGTTGTCTGACCATTTGTTGACAGTTCCCATTGAAGACAAGCTTAATGAACTGGATCAGATCTTGCCTGCCATCTCTGATTTGATAGACTTGCCTCAGAACCTCCTCACTTCACCACTCTCGGATCATGCACAGCCAACACCCCCAACCCCTATCCATCCATCAGCCGTTGCAACACCAACCGTACTGCCAATCCCCATGGCTCCTTCATTTTGCCCCCCTTCAAAGTATTCATTATTGCTGAAAGAGGCTATGAGAACCCTTGCTTTGGATGCCAAACGGACGGACCTTGCTTCAGCGGTACGTGCCAGATTAGTGACGATGATCGCGTTCCTGCGATATTACACCACCATCTCACTGGAGAAAAACTGGACGGAAGCATCAGATCTGGCCGCAATAGGTGCCGGGAAGGGGAAGGAGCTGGGTCGACGGCTTCGGGAATGGACAAAGGCTTACTTAGAGGCCCAGATGATGTCATGACCCTGTCAGATATGTGATTACAAGGAAGGAAGCCGTCAGAGAAGAACGTGGGAATGTTGGGATTTGGACTTGCGGTCTAGGTTATGCGGCATGCGGTTTAGGTGTGATCGCTCAGTCAGTGCCTCATGGTAACCACACACATGGAAGGTTCAAGCGACGCGTCAGCGATTGTGGTTGTTCTAGCAAGTTCCATGGCAAAGTAGTATAAGTAGTACACCTAGTGAGGAGGGATGTTCCTCACTTTGCCTCTTGTATACAACTCTTAGCAAAGCCTTCGTGATCACTTCCCTCAGCCTTTCCAGCAGGCCCTTGACCTCTTACCCTACTTAACCTCTGCCCAAGCGACCTGTACTCTCCTGTCCCAGAACCCTCGACCCAGACCCCTTTACGCCTCTTGCTCTGCCCTCGGGGTCTGACAGATGAACATCCCTATGCTAAAGCACCGCAATGGGAACAAGGCTCTTATTGGAGATGAAGAAATTTGACAGGACCTCCAACTACATCTACAGAGCCTAGGAAAGTATTTCAAAGCAGCAGATATTGTTGAATACTCAGCTCGGCCAGATGTGCTGGAGCGGTGGGGCCGAGAGCGGCCAATTTCAGAGCGGACTGCTCGGAACTGGCTGCATGCAATGCAGTACCGGTACGGAAAGGAGCTAAAAGGCCAATATGTTGATGGCCATGAGCGCAAAGATGTGGTGAAGTACCGACAGGAGGTCTTTCTGAAGAGGTGGACCGAGTTGGAGAAGAGAATGGTGCTCTGGGATAAGGACGGAAATGTCGTGTCACAGCCCGATCCCGCTCTCTACCGCATTGTGCCAGTGACCCACGATGAATCAACGTTCTTTGCACATGATCAGCGCAAGACACAATGGATCCCTTTGTCCGAAGGTCCGGTGCCCATTCGGAAGGGTGATGGCACTTCCCTTATGGTTTTGGACTTCTGCTCTCCCGATCTGCCTGGTGGTTGGCTGCGGTCTAAGGACGGGTGAGTGCGGCTTTCCAGTGCGGTGCATATCACCCTGACCTCCACCAACACTCAACAGAATGCGAGAAGCACGACTGTTTTTCAAGGCTGGAAAGAACCGCGACGGATATTTTGACAACGACAATATTTTGAAAACCAGCAACAATGCAATCACCTTGTTTGAAACTCATTTTCCACTGGAATCAGGGGTCAGAGGTCTTTTTCTCTTTGATAATGCAAAGACACACCAGAAGCGTGCACCCGATGCACTCTCTGCCCACAAAATGCCGAAGGGAACCCGCAGTTGGCCACCCTCTGGGGTCAAGATGCGTGACAGAACACTTCCAGACGGTGCACCCCAGCCACTCTATTTCCCCGGTGACCACCCTCAGAAGGCTGGTCTATTCAAAGGGATGGAGGTCATTTTGCGAGAGCGCGGCCTTTGGCCTGCAGGTGAATTACGAGCGGAATGCGAAGGGTTCAAGTGTGCTGATCCAAAGAGCAAGTTTGACTGCTGTGCCCGTTGTCAGGATACGGCTGGGCTGGTGGCGTGGGAAGAGGCAAAGAACCCTATAACAAGGGCAGGGACTGTGGACTTGGAACGTGGACTGTGACTTGGACTATGGATCAGAGACACTGCGCAGGTAGAGCAGCAATGTATAGTAGTGGAGAGGGGAACTAGGCTTGGAAGGGGAACTGTGGAGCTATGGACTGTGGAAGAGACAATTGACAATAGGCGGAATGAGGAACAAATCTCCTCATTCCGTCTCCTTAAATACTGTAACTACGAAGTTCGCCCAAAGCCGAGAATGAGTGGTTTTACAGGAGGTAACGGTGAGGCAACGAACATGAGGTGCTGACACGTCGTGGAATCATATGGAACCTTCCGGAACTTTTACGGGTTAATCAGTCACCCGGTTGACCGGTGTTGGTCACGTGATGTGAATCGTGAGAGTCACGTGATTGGATGTGATGAGGTCATCACACCTGTTGGTTAATGTTCAACCAACCAGACTTTGAGAACCAGAAGTCTCTGCTGCAGGAGATGATTGAGAGTCAAGGCCATGAGTGTCTCTTCTATCCGAAGTTTCACTGTGAGCTCAACTTTATCGAAATGTGTTGGGGCTGTGCAAAATATGCGTACTGTATGTACGGAGTCCTGCGGAATGAAGCGCAGCAGGAAGAGCGAGTCCGCCGGGCTCTAGACAGCGTAGAACACATGTCAATCCGGCGGTAAGTGTCCACATACAATTTACCTCCCTGTCCATTTATGACACTGGTTATCATTAGGTTTGCAAACCGGTCAGCACGCTTCATGAACGCATATCAACAAGGATTATCCGGCTCTCAGGCGGCATGGGCAAACAAGGAATACCATAGCCACCGTACTCTCCCTCCTGAGTTGGTTGCTTAGATCAAGGAGAAAGCTTTATAGTATATAGAGTTTTTACTTTACAATACAGCCATTTTACTTGACCCGACCGCCTGCTCTTCTCTTTCTGAAAGCATTGTTGACCGAAAACTCGATTTTCGTCAGGGTTCAGTCACGGTGCCTGGTGACGGTCACTTCAGGGCTTACCTGCGTGTTCCTGGCTGCCCCAGTCTTATGGAGGTTTGGGGGAGAGCACAGTGAAACAAAGGTTTTAGGGCGAAAGTGTAAGAGACACAAGAAAGTACTAAGAGACACGATGTTGAACTTTGTAAGGAAGTTTGAACAAGATTACCAATACCAAATGACGTCCGAGTTTCACGCTGGACGGTGGTTTTAGATACGCGCAAAGGGTGTTTGGTCAGTTGGGCAGTAAAAGAGGGGTGTCTCGAGATTCGCCCTCAAGACCACCTTTATATATTAAAGTGCTATATAAAATATGACTACTATGACTACAGCAAAAGGTCTCATTATGATTCCTTTCGCTTAGTTTCATGTTTCAGCTCCTCCTCGGGTTTCACGGGGTCGCTAATACTGGTCACGTGGTCTCAATGCAGCGAACGCCACACGGCGTGTAACTCACTTAAGCAGTTGTTTCAAGTTCATCCATTAATAGATGTGACTCGAAATGACTGTTCAATGACTCATGCCAAATTGCAGAACCTTCGGCTAAAATTTGACGAAGTTCAATTTTCTAGCGACGCGCCGCTTCCCAAACTTAGAATTATCTAGGATTAAAACGGATATATTTTTAGGAAGTTTATCGATTCGTTCTAGCACGAATCGACATAAGGAAAATGAGAAAAATGGAAAGAAAATACATTTGCTAATTAAGTACAGCGCTATCTACAAAGGGGGCGACGGTAGGGCGATTCGGCGATACGCCGGCCGGTCGCCCATTCCATAACAGGGTGGCGCTTTCTAGCCATGTTCACTGGCCGCCCTGCTGCCACAAGATTGCCTTCAGAATACTCGGGGCTAGCCTTTGAAGAGCTCCGGACCTGAGAACTGGAAGAGGTGGGAGGATTTTCTTGTCAAACATGCATAGGACCGAACAGCAGTGGACGCGCGCTCAGCTGGTGTCGTCCAAGAAAGCCACGCTCACTCTACTACAGTCACAGTTTAATAGGCATCTTTTGGATCGAATAAATTAAGTATTTAGCGAGTTTACATGACTGTTGCGCTACTGTGTGTGAAGTTGTGCCTCCCCGAGCTAGTGTTGCCGCGAGGCGAAGCGAAGCGAAGCGGAGTGCGCACTTCGACTCACTTCGACAATTCGAAGTGGATCGAAGCGAAGTATCGAGAAACTTCGATGAGCGACCGAAAGCCGTGGGACTGTCGTGTTTGCGTTCGACGTTAGCTTACCCGGCAGCCTGAAGGACACAGAAAATGAAGCCCGATGTAGTTAGGCTGACCTAACGTGTTGTTTACACATAATTTAGAAACAACATATATGCTCTAAATTTCGATGTACCCTACACCATCCGAGGAGACGAAATCGAGTAGTAGGACATTGAACCCGTACATTGCATGTCCAACAGAGAGATTTCTCGAGCTTCCAATGAGCTCGAGGGGGCTGGAAATGTCCATCTCAGCCTAACGCTATCTATTGAATGCAGCGCAGGGGATCGAGAGAGAGGCTGGGTGCAGCGTGTTTGCCACAAACTATGATTTGAGGTTGGACCGCACAACTTACGGAAGAGTGGCCTGCTTATTTGAGGGAATCACGTGTTATATCTGCAAAAAAATGGCTGATGGGAACCTGCTTCCCAGTGACATCGAAGTCTCTCGAAGTTCACTTCGACTCCCTTCGACGAGTCGAAGTTGACCGAAGTCAGGGTTTGTCGAAGCGAACCGAAGTGCACTTCGAGAGACTTCGAACTCCGCGGCAACACTATTACGTACACAGACAGAGCGTTTCAACCACAACCACCTACGATGAGCACCTCAACCTCAACCTCTTCACGCAAACGGCGGAGATCCACCGAATCTGATGCCAACAACGGCGGCACTCAGGAGCCTCCACCTAAAAGATCCAGCAGATCGAGTGTGAGAAGCTCGGCCAGATCCAATCCCCAGGCCACTGCAGCAGAGGCGCAACCTTCAAATCGGCTTCAGGACGATGCCTTGTCCGAAACCGAAGATTCAAACAACATTGTAGATCGATCCAGATTCTCGAAATGGGTTAAATCCTATTACGAGGCTACTGACCCGCCTTTCACACTCCATTGGTTGGAAAATTTGTCCGTCGGCGTTAAGGAGAAGGAAGTTCCGGATATCGAGATGGCCATATCCATCATTGAGGAGTGGCTCAGGAAACTGCAACCACCGACGACCAAGCAATTGTTTGATAAGTCATGGAAAGGTAGCTCGTCCGCTGTTGTCGATTATAGACGGGTTGATGACAAGTGGTTTTCGTAGCGCTCAAGGCGGAAATTTTCAAGCCCTCCCCTCCTAGCACCTTTGCTCATGCGAAAAAATGGGTTTTCCAACAAGAAGGTCCTGCCTTCATCAACTGTCTCAGACCCCCTCACCGCCGTGGTTTACCGCTCAAACTGCTTCATCCGCTGTTTGCGCACTTCTCAGCTCTTCTCCAAGGACCCCCTCCGGACTACTCTGATTCGCAATATGTCACTGCCGAAGCGGCGGCTATAGCCCTCTGCCAAGAAATGCCAAAGCCCTTCGAATCGGACCAGGAACGACTCAAAGAATTCCGAAGGAACGTCCGTGAACTTTTCAATGCGCGTCTTGACGAGGTTGGCGTAGGAGATAGCACGGCTCGAGCAGACTTTGGGATCCTGTCTGGTAGCCCTGCCGCTCTTATCTTAGTCGGAGAAGGAAA
>WSUD01000674.1:0-12409 GCA_019633495.1 Tulasnella sp. 427 | reverse complement strand
CTTTTCTTCCGATCTCTCTTTCTCTCCTTTCTAGTTCACGTTCGCGATCCCGAAGAACGGTCATTCGTTCCTCCATGGCCAAGTCTTCCTCTCGTCTCCGCCGCGTTCCTTCTCGATCTCGATCATCCGGGATATCCTGCTCGTCCGGCCAGTCTCTTGATCTCTGACGAGTATGGCTGCTACGCTCGCCTTCCCTGTCACGAGCTGGCAACGATGTTCGGGCTCGGTCACGGTTGTCAAGGTCCGAAGCCTTGTCTTTCATCCTGTCTCGCTCTCCTAGCTCAAACGAAAGCTTTCGTGTCGTCGTCCTTTCGGTTGACGGCAGAGTGTATGCCGATGGTGGTACCCCGGAGCGCGCTCCGAAGGCATCACTTGCAGCAGCTCTAGACCCAACGGATGAGACACCAGGAAGCCTTGCTGAATCTCTGGTCCCTGGCGACATTGGCTGCTGCAACGAAAGTCAGAGAAGGAATGCCGAGTGGCAGGCAAGACACACTTACCGATCGGTCACCATATCGTTCCCTCATTGCTGCAACATGGCTACTTCCACTCCGAGTCGAGTCGATGCTATTGCTCCGAGTGGGACGTTCTGAGGTCGTCCGTTCCGAAAGCGGCGGAGGCAAAGGAGGGGTCGTGAAAGCATGTGTTGGTCTTGGAGATTCAATTGCATCGTTTAATCTTCCATATGACTCTCTCCGGAACGCTGAACGATAGGTGTCGGCTTTAGGCGGAGAATTCACTGGTGGGGATTTGGGTGTCGTCACGGTTGGCAATCTTGGTGTTTCTTCCTGAACCAAGGTCGACACGGTTGATTCCGTCACAGAGTAGGCCGGTTTAGGCGATTTAGGTTGAGAGACTTCGCTGTCGGGTGGAGGTCCTGTTGGGGTTGCAACCTCGGGGAAGGGATAGGCTTCTTGCGGCTGCTCTTCCCTTAGGGGCAACGAGGAGGGGGGCAGAGGAGGTCTGCCTGGTGGCGAATTGACGTATGCTGGAGGTGAAACGGGATATAATCTTGGAGATGCGGTTGTGGAGGAAACTGCCTGTGGCGATGACGGCGGGAGTTGGGCGGTTGGCGTTGGCGGGAATAGATTTTGTGATTGCCCAGTTGGCGAAGGGATGAGAGGAAGAGCTCTCGGAGAGGGCGCACGAGCTTGTGGAGAGTCTGAACGGATAGGCTGGGGCACTGGTGCACGTAGGCCATCTGCGTTTTCCCTGATACGGTGGTCCGCAGTGGGCGCTATGTTCCGACCTTTCACCGTATTCCGAGCTGGACTAGTAGGACCCTCGATTTCCTCCACGACACTGTCCAACTTTGCCGCATCTAGCGACGGTCTGCCTCCAGTCCGGTGCGAGTCTACTGGAGAGTCGCTTGGCTTGACTTCATCGATGTCCGGAAGGTCGTTTGGTATCGTCCCGGAGAAAGGGATTTCGCAGTATGCTCTCCATTCGTCCACCTTGGCGATAGCGACTCCAGCTCGCCTTACCGACTCGCAACATCTCGTCCACTCTCCCGATCCAATCCGACCGACAGTGCCACCGGTGAGAAGGAGTATTCTCACATGCTTCGATGACAGCGACTCCGAGTAAACCTCCCGAGCTTGGCTTAGTTCCGACGTGAGATTGTTGAGGGTATTGATATACTGAGAGTGATCAGACGCAGCGGTCGATTCCATAAAGCGGCCTTTCATCTTCTTTTCATACCCCTGAGCTGAAAAGCACATGTAAAAAGCCAGCCGCATGACACGGGAGAGGGAGATACATACTCGTGAGTTTTAGCTTTGCCTGAAGGGAGTAGACGAGCTCGTCATGTTGACGGTCTTCTTTCTGTTAACAAATCTTAGCTGGTCAGCGCATATCGTACGACAGCGACTGTCGAAAACGCACATTCATCTTCTTAAACCATTTCTTGAGCTCACTGCTGAGAGCCTCGTATTCGCGTTCGCAGATCTTTCCGAACTTCGCTTGAACCTCGCCTACTCCTTCAAATATGGTTGCCGCCGAGCTAAACATATTGGCTAGAGGGACGGCAGGCTTCAGCATCCCCGGAGGACAAAGGTCAAGGCGCGACCGCGCTCACCGGCTGTAGGATGGGTGCCTTTCACATTGGAAGCTTCCTTCAAAGCTTTAGCCAGCTTCTTTTGAACAGTTGCAGCAACACTGGCGGCATGACAGTAGTCGTGTAACAATGTGTTGACCTGTTCGAGAGCCTTGGCTGAACGATGGACGTCGTTACGATCGACTACGGGCCCATATCCAGCGCTTAATGAGGCCATGTTGACGATCTTGTTTCGCACACTCCCTTCAGTTGGGGAGAGGGTATATTGAGAGGGAGGGGCTTGCTCAAGGTGTGGTCGTCGGCAGATTTCAGACGGTCGCGTAGCCCCTATGTTTTGTTTTCGACTGACGCGGTAGCTCCCCTAACTCCGATAGTCCGTTGTATTGAAGACCAGTGAATTACAGCAGACAGAAGCTTATAAGTACATCCATGAAGGATATAATACATATTACAGAGAAGGGTGCAACTGCTAGATGAATCACGAAAGGTGGGGTAGCTCAGTTCTTCATATCCGGGACTGTGACAAACCAGGGCAGAACTCGGGCATTCATCCGCCTCAGATACTGAAAACCCGTGAATTTCGTGTTAATTTAATTTGAAGTGAGAAGTTTAGGGTATGAAGAGCTTACAAAGCTGCCAAATCTTGACGGCAGATCCTTGCCGTCCCACTTGTCTTCAAGTTTCGTGATCATATCGTTTTCGTCGAGGTCAATGACAACTAGCGATCTTATAACCTATCAAAGAGGCGTTCAGGAGCCGAACCTTGAATTTGGAACATGAGGGGCTGACCTGCTTATGTCCAATGAGTTTCAAGGTATACTCTTGCTCCTGCTCGTAAACGATGCGATTGGGAGCTTCAGGAGCAAACGTTGAGGATATTACGTTCATCTTCAAGGTTCTGGACTTTGGGAAAAGCTTTGCCTAGGTTGGCACGAGAGTTATTCTCAAGATCCGCCCTTGCTTTGTCATTCGGATGCACGTACAAGTCCATACCACTGAAGAAATTTTGTTAGTCTAGTAATCAGATACGTAGTGTGATTTGACTTGCCTGAGGAGCATACTCATGATAGCCGTGGCATCTACTAAGTGGATCCTGATGGTTTCGCCCTAATTAGCCTTTCGCAATCTCCTCTTGTGTCGGAGGACGTACAGCAAACTCCGCGTCCTTCTTCCAGCTTCTTTCAAATATCTCCGCCGTTGGTCGAGAACAGAAAAGCTAAAACGCGATAAGATCGTCAAGTGGGTTCGTGCGGCGGCCGGAGGCCGGCCTCGTTCTCACCTCCATAACGTCTTCGACTACCTGCCTCCTCTTTCCCTCCAACTTCACATCACTTCCACTGAGATGCGAGGAGACATGTCTGAGGACCTCTCGTTCTTCCTCTATGTGCTCGCTGGCAGCGGTGAAATGGGCCCCACCCACTACTCCTCGCATGTCCGGGAATGACATCGACAGCGAACGACGCTTCGACTCCGGGTGAAAGGTAAGCTTTGGTGAAGGTGCTGCAGATTGTGACATGGTAGCTTGTAAGCGTGAATACTAGAAAGAGACTATGAAGATCCGTGACCTGTGCAAAGGTTTGGTGGTGGTGGAAGTAGAAAACGACTGGAGCGAGGATATCGCCGAACTCCGCTTGCTATGATGACGTAACTTCATCACCAGGACTGTGCCCGGAGTTGATCGCTCTAACGGAGCCCACGGCAGCTACATCGCTGCGGGTGTATGCCTTCAGTGCTCAGGTGCTCTCTGTACTGTGCGAGACCTCGTCTTGCGTTGAGTGGACCTGCTATTAGCATTTGTCATCGCTGTCTACGACACAATTTCCAAGTCCCTGGCTGTGCTATCTCAGTCCACATGAATCTCGTGAGTACACTGTCGCAGGAAGACGGTACTCGTCGAAGGGAGCGAGGACATATGACACTCCCTTTCAGTACCGCGGCTAACCGGAGATATCGGGTCCGGCGGAGGATAGCCAGCTGAACGGTGTCCAGCATGGTTCATCGAACTGTTACCTAAGAGTGTCGCGCGATGCCTGTCGTCGCTTAGCGATCTTCCGGACTTTGTTCGCGACAGCTCTGAGGCTCCTCCACCGCTGAGAGAACGTTATTTAGACTCAGGTCTTGAATGTTGCAGCTCCAAAACGCCTGAACCGCAAACCCAAGTTCGCCATGGACCAAGAGATCGTGCAAAGGATTGAGAAGGAGATGGAGGAGGCCATGAAAAAATATGACCCTTCTCACGATGCCTTACATGGTGAGTTACATAGGGCTCACATACCCGTTTGCTGCAGGGTGTATGACCATAAGTGCTTGGCGTAGTAAAACGAGTCCGCCAGACCGCTTTAGCCATTGCCAAGACGCTCGACCCACCCCCAGATATGCTAGTTGTCGAGCTTGCGGCCCTGATGCATGACATGGCTGACAAGAAATACGTCAAGCTCGAGGAAGGGAAAACACTCTTCGACCATTTCCTGCCCGTGTTTGAGAGTATCCCAGTGGGAGAGGGTACAAGCGCCGCGATTTACCTCGGACGTGATCGACTGGAGCTAGTTGCAAAAGTGGTGGAGAACGTATCTTGGACCACTGAGAGGAAATTGAGGGCAGCCGGAGCTATCACTTCGTGGCATACAGAATGCAAGGAGCTTCATTGCGTTCAAGATGCGGATCGACTTGACGCAATAGGTGCATTCGGTAAGCATTAAGATGGTGGTGCTAATAATCCAAGAACGTATAGTCATCTCACTTGTCCAATATCAACAGGTATCATGAGGTGTGCTGCTTACAGCTCTGCCACAAATCGACCACTTTACGTGCCCCAGGAAGACTATGAGTCGAAGAAATACCCCAAAGACTGCTCAGCCATCGACCACTTTTACGACAAGCTTTTACATATAAAGGAGAGATTGAAGACTGATGCTGGTCGTGACATGGGTGAGAAAAGGCACCAGACGGTAAGCCGCGGTTTAGCCGCGTCCTCTTCGTCGAAATCAATCTCACTGACCACGAACGACCACTAGATGCTTGATTTTCTAGCAGCTGTCGACGAGGAAGCTTCTGCTATCTGAACGCCGCACTGGTAGACGCAGCAACGACTTCTGTAGCGACGAGGAAACAGGAGAAGAGGGCATGCTCACGTGAGGGCTTGTTGCGCGTTATTTAGACGTGTTTGCTGTCGGTTCAATTCGTAAATGAGCTCGAGTGTTCAAACTTCTCCTTTCAAACTTGACCACGCTTCACTCTGAGTCTCTCTTTGATCATCACCCATGTTCAAGAGCATTTTGCCGGCATCGAAGAGGTCTCCCTCGTTCGACTTGGTGTCTCCAGCACCGACGAGCGAGAAGGAGAACCGACCTCAGCACCCCTTGGCCAACGTTGTCAACGCTAATGACAGCGGTACTAACAGCCGCAATAGTCCCAAGCCCCCATTCGCCACCCACAAGAAGGCGGAAACAATAAGCATGCCTACATCTCTGCGAAAATCGGGCATGCCAGCCGTCACCGGCGGTGGCCAACTCGTCGAAGCCGGAGCCATGAACAGAGCGTTCGAGAAGATGTTGGTGCGTCGCCACGAGGTTTCACTTCAACCGATCTCCGCAACTAAACTCATTGTCACTTGGATGCTAGGATGACATGCAAATACCCTCTACGTTACGTCCAAAGCTTGTTACGCTGGATTCCCCGGTGAAGGCGGCGATGCTAAAGTCATCCCAGACCCTGAACGTAACAGGGACTGCACCAGTCCTCGCACCGCCCTCAGCCCCTGCACTCAGCGGCTCTCTTAGGAAGAGTCGAAGTAGTGACAGCATGCCGTCCACTCCACCCAGGACTCGCTCTGGTCATATACAATCCCCGTCACTCGACGGCAACAGTCTCAGTGCGGTCGACCTTTTCGCCCCACCCCGGCCACTGTCCGCCAATTTCGGCACGGGATCATCCTTTGGAAGCAATAGCGCGGATAGCGTTTCAAGCCCAATCTCCCGCAGCGGCTCAGTCGAGTTTCTTCCAGCAGTCACTACCGACCTCAATGCTGAGAGTGATGCCAAGAAAGCCAAGCTCGGGAAGAAAGACAAGAAGACCAAAGACAAAAACGAAAAGGAGAGAACCCCTGAGAAGGAACTCACCGCTGAGTTTATGAGTGCGTGGCTGGCTCGTACCAAGAGCGGGGACCTCGAAGTCGAACGGCTGAAGAGGTTGAGGTTGCTTCTACGTAATGAAGCTGCAACGTGAGCGGCCCGCCTGCCTCCTGTCTTTACCCGAACTGAGCTTGACGTACATCTTCTTTAGATGGTCGGAAACCTTCCTCATCGGAGGTGGATACTCCGCGATGCTCACGCGTTTGAACGATTTACTCGAAATGGAGTGGAGAGAGGAACAACATGACGACCAAGCGTTGCACGAGCTCCTCCGCTGCTTCAAGGCTCTATCTACCTCCTCTATTGGCTGCTTCGCCCTGCGAAGTGCTTGCCCAACTCCGTTCGCTCAGCTTGTTCGACTGCTATACAGCGACAAGAAGCCTGGTGACATTGCATCTCGCCAGCTGATAGTCGACCTCATCCTTATCCTCTACGAACTTTACTCCGGACCCCGACAACCTGCTGACACCGGAGCGGTAGGCCGCGGAACGAATTGGGAGGGCAAAAACTCCGGTCATGTCATCCCACCTGCCCGACCCACCGTATTTTCCAAGCCGAACGCACCCCCGCCAGCGCTCCCTGCTCCCCATTCTTCCATATTCGGCTTGATTCGTGCCATTCTCCTTACTCCGAGGCCGGCTCCAAGTGAATCCCCGTCCATCCCCGTCGACCCTCACGCGTTCATCGCAGAGTTGCATAAGCCACGCATTTACAAAACATACCTTCAGGAGCTGTCAGACGTGCGAAGGGACTATTTCTGGGTCTTCTGTCATCCCAACAACACTTTCTGGGACCTGAATCACACGGATGAGGAAAAGGTTGAGAAACCTCGAGCTCCTGGGGGTATGACTGGAGGCGTTGAATTCGAAGCCATGACATACTTGGTAAGTGCTCGACTGGGATATCAAGAGCTCCACATGCTAATAATCCTTTCAGACCACTCACTTCCGTCTCATCAACACTCTTTGCCGAGCCGCGGCAGACCTAAACCTCCCCTCGACTGACGAGCAGTCCGCCTACAAGCTGCACTCGGACCTCTTCGATTCCGGCTTTGAGAAGATTATTATGGTGAGCCTCTGAGAGACGATAAACCCTGTCGGGCGGCTAAATATTTCGTCTTAGACCGCTCGAAAGGCATCGACGACGTACTATCCCCATCTCCACCTTGAGATTGGTCGTTACATCTCGCACGCCCTTCAGGCCAGGTATCAACTTCCGTACTCGGTTCAAAGGCTCATTGGTCTTCCGCCTGTCCCACTGGTTCGTCGCCCTGACCCGCCACGAATGCCAGCGGCGAACGTGTCGCGTCCGGGTTCCCCAGTTCCCGACCCTCGGAAAAGCTTCGCAGGTCAATTCCAGCCGCAGGGCCAGGCCCGATCCCCCGCTCTACCACCACGAAGAATGGAAGAATTGAAGTTCTAGGCAGGAAATGGCCGACCAACAGCAATAGGAGGTAAGGTTGGGGGAAGCTGGACTTTCGTGGCCACTTTTCATCCTTGTGCTATATCCTGTTTGATCTATGTCTGTGTGCATCTCTTTCTGTCCCAAAATTTTGGACATACCCCTTGTAAGCGCTGTACCTCATGAACGCTAGATGACTTTGATTACCTCGGTTCGGTGAAGCCGGTCACGGGAGATTGGGAACCTCGTCGAGGACTTTGGAGCTGTCTACATGTTTTGGTATACAAGAGTTAATTTAGGTAGTACTGCAAGAACAGAAGCAAGGGGACACATCCCGCTCATTGAATTAGAACAAGTCATATGGCGACATCGATTGGAGTCTAAGTTCTATAATTCCGAAGAACCGATGCATACACATTCCTGGGCATCGCGGACCACCGGGATTCCCGTGACTTCCTTTTCCGGGGTAGTGATCTGTCCCCATGCCCTAAGTCTCAACGGACCTTCAATTTACTCTTGAATATGTCATATATGCCCCTGATCGAAGAGGATTCGTCTTGCACGCAAACGATTGGGTTATCCACATTCATCCACATTCCAGCCATGGCCTCCCAATCCGAGGGTCCCTTATTGTCCTCGGTGGCTTCATAAGAATCGGCCCTTTCCGGCAGAATGGTCCAAAGCAATTACCGACAGAACTGTCCGAATATTGGGGTCGGGCCTCCCTCGCCTTTCTCGTTATATTTATCTTACAGCTTGCTTTATGACCGCTGTTAAGGTTCTCGGACAAGGGATTGTAAGCGAGCGCCCAATCGATAACATTGGAGCTCAAGACTCGAGGAGTACAAGTAAGCGAACTACGATGATCGATTTCCTGCGAGCTAGAATCATGGCCCCCCTTAGCGTTGCGTCTGCAATAGGTGACGCGGCTTACCCTCTCTATCCAGTATGCACGAGCCTCGCAATCATTTTGATCCTGCTGCCTGCATATTGGCAGTTCAAAGGCGGGAATGTAGGCGCAATATCTTACATCATTTGGATAGTAAGTCCCCGCTTAATGTCACCACGAAACGTCAGTGTTTCTCACAGGCGGTAACAGGCTCTCGCAAATTTAAATGCTCTGATCAACTCAATTTCCTGGAGTAAAAATCTTCACGAGCCACCATGGATCTGGTGTGATATAAGTACAGCCTTTTCGATAGGGCTCAAGTGGGTTGAAGGCTGAAATGAGTTCCCGACGAGGCATATTGATCCCCACCCTAGTGTAGCTCTACCAACCTCGTCGTTTCTCAT
This sequence comes from Tulasnella sp. 427, assembly GCA_019633495.1. Classification (NCBI taxonomy): domain Eukaryota; kingdom Fungi; phylum Basidiomycota; class Agaricomycetes; order Cantharellales; family Tulasnellaceae; genus Tulasnella; species Tulasnella sp. 427. The sequence goes on along the minus strand of WSUD01000674.1, from coordinate 3,529 downwards.
CACACGTAGTCTCTACCGCGCTGGATCAACTCAAAGTGTGATTACATCTGATGCAGAAGTAAGTGATCATCATAACTCAGGAGAATATTCGACTTTTACGACTACTTGTAGAGCCGTCGAGCAAAGTATAGCGATGTAGCCGTGGCTGTTGGAACTCCCATGTTGGGTGTCGCATTGCGTGAGAGACATCTGTCGCGTATCGTGTTACTGCGAGCTGATATTTTGCTAGATGTGGTGGTTCAGGGGCACCGGGCTGACATCGGCGAGAACTGGGGGTATGCCGACTCGCTGAGAGATCGCGTTCATGGCTGACGCTTTATACACAAGATGCTGGCCTACCACTCAAGTAACACCTGTGGCTTTCGGCCTTGTGTTCGGGCCTCCGATTCTCATCAACCTGGCTTCGGTCGTATACGCGAGTCAGTGAAAGCCACGCTGCATCTTACACACTTGCTGACGAAATTCTACGCAAAGCTCTCGTCTTTCGAATATTTTGGAAACAACGCAAGCGAATTCGTGAATTCGTGTCGTCTCCCAAAACCCTCGACCAGTATTTCCGCCTAATGGCCATTGCCGCAACAGAGATAGTCTGCTGTTTGCCGGCTAGTGTGTATGCCGTTATAGCCAATGCACGTTCTGGAGTTCTTCCTTGGATTTCATGGAGTGAAACTCACTCAAACTTCAACCGGATCAACTACATTCCTTACGTCTGGTTTATTTCGTTAGAGCCCTGGCTCCAAATCGGTTTTTTTATCACTAGGTATTCAATTCCCGTGGCAGCATTCATTTTCTTTATCTATTTCGGGATGTTTGGGGAGTCTGGCGCTTTCTATCGTCGGCAACTTCGGAGGCTTGCTGCTTGGCTTGGCTTTCCTGCTCGATCTGCAGCTGGCTCTAATGATCCAAGGTACGATTATATCTCTGTGCCTCCCAAAACCCGCCGTTCTGATTAATACTTGCTGTAGTTTTGCTCGACCTCCACCTATTCTTCCTTCCGAACGTCGAAATAGGCCTCCATCTCATACCCCTCGTATAGCCTTGGCCCGCACGAAGGAGACATTCTCAACGGAGTCCCCAGAGAGCTTGGTCCTAGAAGGTGCTATATTTTACCCACTGTCAATGCCGTCGTGCTTCTATGACGTGAAGGACTTGGAATCAGAGATGGGGTATCTGCTTCGACCGCCGCCACCGGTCGTGCTTCGGTTTCATGTTCAGCCTTAATTGACTCTTAGAAGCTCTTTAGAAGCTCTATCAGCTATCTATAAGGTGTAAATATCAAAAGCTCTGTCCGCTCGTTCAATGCTCAAACGAGTCTTCGCGATCGCAAGCCATATTCGTTTATCTACGACTTGCGAGGGAGCTCATCTAATCCTCGTACAACGCCGCGCCAAAAATGACTATATCGAATATCCTGATTTAAGCAGCAGAAAGATTCTGAAGTCACTGGAAGGTATCGCGACACGCAAAAATTAGAGGTCTGTCCCACGGGCTTAAGCGAGTACATGTAACCCGTTAAAAGTTAGTTACGAACGTGACAGCAACAACTCAGTTGGACAGAGAGACATCGAATAAGACGGCCGTTGAGAATGATGATCGTCCAAAGCTGCTGGGTGACAGGTACATGCTCTTGTGTGCTCAGGCGGTCTCTCAAATTACCCACCCAAGTTTCTCTCAATCGCTCCAATTAACCCACCTGGAGCGAGTATCGCGAACTCACGTTCTCTCAAAATGCCTAACGTCCGCGCTTTGCAAGCTAAGAGATGACCATCGACCGATCTGAGAGGCCATAAGACCCCGGTATTCCGCTACCGTGAGGGTAGAGCATGCGAGGTGCGGAGGCGCTGTTGTAATAGGAGAGAATATTAGAGCTACTGCAAGATCGGGAGTAGGCCGGACGTACGGTTCTGCAACCCTCTGCATCTGAGTATGAGGGGACTATCACCGGATCGGAAGAGGGCGGTAGCTAGCTGTGCTGAGATTTCAATGGATCCGGCGACTGCCCGAAGACGAGGAGACTTTCTGACAGAGTCAGCCCAAAAAGTGCAGACTCTCGCGAGCTGATGGGGTTTGGACATATGGGAGGGTGCGGATGATGGGCCAAAGGTGCAGAGATTTACAGCACTGGCGAACATAGCTTCGACTATTTCGGCGGGCAGTTGATTGAGCAGAGCAAACTTGTTTCGGTTTTTTTCGAAGCTCCTCTGAGAGAAGATGAGATTGTTGTGAGACCGCTTCCACTGCGTTTGGCAAGGCGGTAAATTGTAGGTCCACATGAGTTGGTTCTCGGATAAAAAGAGGCCAGCGCAGGCTCGTCAAATTGTATATAGAGATAAGCCTACGATCCATGGACATATCCTGTCGACGATTGTCACAAATCTTCATTGCAACTCAAAAACATCGGTCAAAGCGCGTTTCGCCACTGCATCGAGTTGGAAGGTGCTGCCGCCCTCTCGCCTTCGTAGTTGAGTAGGGGATAATGAAGCTTTTTTGGACTAGGAGATTCGCTTCAGAATCCAGTCATTCGGGGCTTAACCAGGCAAGAGACTATCTATCAGCTTGCGAAGACCTTGCGGTGTGATGGGGATGGGGTGGTTCGAAGCAATCGAACGACGTTAAATCCGTTTAACTCCGTCGATCTGCATCGAGACCGGACAGCGTCCTCCTCACTCAGCATCACCCGCAATGAGCACAACCACTTCAAGTGAGCAGCAGTCGTGACACATTTTCTCCACGTCTTTCACTGATCCGATGTCTTACGTACGTCTGGTTTCGAACGTCTTGCAGATTCCAAGGCTCCAGCGTCAGCCGCCGCCCCTCCGTCAGCGGCAGAAATCCAGCGCAAGCTGTCCATGCACGCCCAATCACCCCCATCTCATCGGCGTAAAGGGTCTCTCTCAGTGCGTCGAAGACGTTGGATTGTCATGGTCATGGTGTCGATCAGACCATCCTGACGATTGTTCTCGTGACCCCTCCCCCAGCAGAAGTCCCCCGTCATTGGTCCAGTCTCTCCTTCACTCGACTTGGGCAACGAGATCTCAGTGCTCAACCCTTCTACATCATATGGCGGTCTCGGTCCTCAAGAAGCTTCGTCGTCGCAGAGCCCGGCCACGGCGCAAGGCTCATTGGCCACCCAAATGGCCCAACTCTCGGTAATCGCCGAACGGCCAGGCGGGAGCGGCGAAGAGACCGACGACGACGATGACGACGACTTCAACCCCATGGAAGGCAGGAGTCTGGAGGAGCTAAATAACCTCAACGATGAATGCCCTTCTAAGGAAGGGTACCTCTACAAGAAGGGCGAGCGTCGAAAGGTATGGGCGCGTTTTCTCCGCAAGGGTCAAGAACCGTCCCGCTTTTGGATGGTCTCCTCATAACCGCTTCTATTCTTGGCACAGACGTGGAAGAAACGATGGTTCGTCCTTCGCCAGACGCAACTGTCGTACTACAAGACAAACAAGGAGTACAAACTGCTCCGTCTCCTGCCTCTTTCCGAGGTCCACTGCGTGACGCCCGTCACCCTCAAGAGGCA
>WSUD01000672.1:0-12418 GCA_019633495.1 Tulasnella sp. 427 | reverse complement strand
AAGTGGTCAAACTGACCAAACCGACCATCCGACGGATGCAAACCGTCGGATGGCAGCAGCCTGACCACTAGAACCGAGTCCGACAACCGCATCCGCGATCCGACGGATTGTGCGGTTCATCCGAACCGATAGGAGCCCTAACTCGGAAGGCTCGGCGGCGCCGCGGCGGTCTTCGCTTCACGCCTCTCCTTTCTCCGGGCTCCAGCACCTGTTCTCCATCTCTCATTGATATCTTCGGATTTCTCCCCTCTCGGTCTATCGAGCAGCTTAATGTACTTGCTGAGTGCTGATTGAAGGAACAACCCGCCGCCTAACGGGACTCTAAACACACCTGCATCGTTGCTTGGAGGCCGAGGAGGTGAATGGAAGACTTCCGCGGCTTTGGCGAAGTGTTCGGTCATAACCATCTTTGTACGGCTCTGACTCGAGAGGAGGTCAAAGTCGTAGTAGAGATTATGTGCAGATTGTGGACCGCCGGCTCTTGACGCGCTGGCAGGGTTGGCACTACTAGCATCGTCAACGCGCCAGGAGAGACTTCCTTCCGGGTATCCGCAATCCCAGAGTACCAAAGGGAGCCCATCCGCCATCTCGTAAACGGGTTTTCTGGTGATCCTCTGAGCATCTAGAAGTGTGTCGACGATCGATGGGCTCTCCAGTCGAGCCCCAATGAGGAAGAGAACGGCCATGATATGCCGTACTTGATGGTAGAGAAATCCAGCACCCTTGAGATCGAGCACGTAGAGCGGCATGCCCGACGGCGATGAGCCTGCTGATGCGGTATCAATCGGTGTAATTGTTGCGTGTGTTATTCTCCTTGTGTAATTCTCGACCTGCTTGCTCGGGTCGATCTTGCAAAAGTTGCGGAAATCGTGATTACCGACCAGTCTTGCCGCCCCGTCCTGCATGGCTGAGACGTCCAGCAGACCATCTTCTCCAGGAGATAGCGAGAGGTGAGGGTATGGCGGGATTCCCGGAGAGAAGAAGTACTTGTAATGTCGGAAAGTGCAGTTGAAGCGCGCGTCGAAGTCGTCCGTCACCGGAGACCATGCGAGAACTCGGATTGATCGGGGTAGGACAGCATTGAGCATCGCAACGTAGCGGAGCTCGGCCTGGTTCGTGTCTTCTTGCTGAGTTGACTCCGAAGGAGTGGCCGCTGGAACAGCTGGGGGTTGATTGACGGCGTCGCCGGGAACGACCGCAGAGGATTCCTCCGACGCTTCAACGTCCTCGACGGGAGAGTTCTTCTTCCGAGCGGATGCCTTCGCTCCGATCGCACTTCTGACCCATAACGCAACGACTTGACCCGCTCCACTGACCCCCTTGTCCGTCCGACCACAGCGACTCCACCCGCATCCGTCAATGCCAACCTCCGGATCGATCAGTCTATGCTATCCAAAAGTAAGATCAGAAACGCTCCAGCTGTCCCGAGTAAGAAAAGCCTTCACCTGCAGTCCGCTAACGCCTTCAACAGGACCGCTTCAACCATTGGGAGAGGGGTAGGGTCCGATTGGTACGCAAGGCCATTGTACTCCCAGCCGGCGTAACAAAATTTCAACGCAATCTTGCGTTTAGGGTAAGCGTTGATGTCGAATGGCTTGCGTTCTTTCTTGGACTTCTTCGCGGAGTCTTGACTCGTCAGAGAGGTCTGAGGTCGAGGAATCTTTTCCGGGGATATTTTCGGGTCGCTGGCGAGAACCGCTTCTAGAGATTGGATGCGAGCGATGAGATCGTCCTTTGACCAGGCTGCATAGGCTGACGGAGACATGGCTGCCTGTTTTCGGGTGAGCGGACGGCCCAGTGAGGTCAAGGCTCGCATAAGACTCGAAGGCGAGAGTCAAGTACGCTCGCGAGGCACGTGATGAAAGGTCGACAAATAAACAGTGTATGAAATTTAATCTATTGCCCAAAGAATATAACATAGATGGAAAGGTCAAGAGAAGCTGCTATTCAGTCGATTTCTTGACAAAGGGAGATCTGCTTTCGTCGGTTGGGAGCGCCGAGTGATTTGGCGCTGTCACGGTTTCCCCAACGATGTGATTGCCTTCTGGACTGGTTTGATCACGATTAAACTCATGCGGAAGCAATACTGTAAGTTCATGATACTCAAAGTTAACTCAGATCCTTCCCGGACGCGGCAAGCTGCTTACTAGCTCTGTCTATTGCCTGCGGAAGGTCGCGATGCCTTCCGCGGAGCATGACCAAACATAGTATAAACTTTGACAATGGCTTAAAAGCGCCGCACAGGGAGTAGTTCTCCTGCAAATCGGTGGTTTAGTAAAATAGACACTACACTTTAGGCTGACCTCATACCGTAGGAATTCCAAGAGACAAGCCAACAGTTGCGTAAGCCGAGACCAATTCGAACATCACCGTGAATTGGTTGAACCAAGTATCATTATCGGACCTCATGACCTCCGCTCTCTCAAGAACGAAGGAAACCTAATCAGAGGGGCAAGAGACCAAACGATTAGGTAATGCTTACTTCAGTTATCATGATCAAAAATAATGCAAGGGCAAGCCACCAGAGGTCGTAGGATAGCTGACGCCTCACATGCATCCCAAGGTATTTGCTGAAAAGAACCTCCCCCTTGGGTCCGCGTACAAGCTTCGCAGCACCTTCGTCCACGTCCGGGTCGAGATTATCAGGGTCGTCTTCGACATCCTCGTATACACCCTGTTTCCAGAAGCAGGTTAGCGGTGCCGAACGAACGTCGAAGCGCGCAGAGGACTTCTTACAAGAGAGCGCTGTTCGTACACGTTTGTCGATCTGATGGACATTGCAATAGGATATGCAGATATGTACATCATGACCATATATAGGAACCTATCACGAGTTATTGCACGGTTAGAAACCTATGATGGTGGTAACAGATTGGACTCACTTTACTGCAGGAGCTACTGAGCCGAGAGGAACAATTGCAAATCCCTGGAGCCGGCGAATGTCTTAAGGTCGTGGGCACGTTGTGATCAGGATCGAACTTACGCTGGCTCGAACGGCGATCGACTGGAACAGTCCCGAGAGAGCTCGAACGTTTAGTGGAATTGCTGCAAGCCCGAATCACTCATTAGCATCCGAAGAGCCCCCGTAGCAGAAAATAAACGGACCCATTATAGCTGGTATGCCGATATCCAGAATCAAAAACCCAAACCATTCAAGGAAGCTGAAAAGTGCAAATAATCAGCTCGAAAGTGTAATGTCTGGGACATGACACTCACGTGAGGGAGAAAAATACGACGACTAAAAACCAAGTCTGATGGGAGGGGAACAGGTAGAGGTAGCATCTAGTTAAAAAAATAGTTGTTCACAAATCAACTACATCTTTACAGGTGCAGCAGGTACGTACCGTCGTGGGTGGTCGAGGAGGAATTGTAATGGCGCCTTATGTTCAGCTGGAGCTAACTTGCAAAGTATCCACCTATTCGGATGCAAATTCACCGTGTCATGTCTTTGATACCGTGCCCACCCCTACTCACACAATCAAGCGAAGGAAGATAGGCTAGTGGCCATAGGTATTAGTAGCAGTGCGGCAACATAAAACGATTGGACCTCACCAAGCCTAAGCTCCCCGCGACAATCAGCCAGCCTTGGAATATCACCATGACGAAAGCAGAAGCAAAAGGAACCATCCCCTGATCGACGAGCGTTAAACCACCTCCGGTGTAAGATGAGACCGCCTGGAAAGCTGCAAACCTATCGAGTTTGGGTAAGCGGCCTAATCTGACCCAGCGCGATCATCAGGCCCACCATGCTTTAGGAATGAGCCTGGGTTGAGCCTGGAATACCGCATCATAGTCGGACCGGGTGTAGAGATATATGACTAGGATGATGAACGTGGCTAACTGCGTACCAGCCCAATACTGAGGTGTAACCCAGCGTCAGTAGTCAGCTTGTTTCAGGAAATAAGATGGTCGCTCACCAGGCTTACAATCCACGTCAGCGCCCGTAACGCCCTGTACTCTATTCCTCCAAGCTCTTCAAGTTCCTCGTCTGACAGATCATCTGTATTGAGGAATGCGCTGTTACGCCCGACTTTGAGAATTCCGTGTGTCAGGTAGAGCACCGTTTTCTTGACCTCTGCGCCAATATCCGAGAGAATCCCGGTTGATGATTCGTCATCCATCGAAGGTCGCTCAAACCGAAGATGTGGAGGAACGGGCGAGTTGTTATAAGTCGACTGCATATGCGGCGGGGCTAGAGGTGGTCGGTCAGGAAGTGGGGTCGCGTTGGCGTCAGGTGACCGTCCCTGGTCTCGTCTCCGTCTCGTCAGGGATTGGTCATCGGTTCTGCCTCTTTCTATGGCTGAAGACACTGGAGTAGGACCGCTTGTACCTTGAGCAGGAGCGTAGATTGCGGAAGGTTCGAGCGTCAAGTTCCTTTTCAAGTTGGCGTACTGCTTCGGCGCCAGTCTTTGAGCGAGTCGAGCACCGAGCGTGAAGGGACCGGGAAAGCCTCCGAATTTCCTCTCGTAGGTGGGTATCGCCTTTAGCTGAGGGTCAAAAGGACCTAGAGGTTCTGGTTCAGGTGGATTCGGATTGGCTGTGCCTTCGGGGATTGGTTCAGGGGTACTGTCTACAGGCTTCCCGGTGCTGGTTGTCCAGGTCGGCGCGGATGAAAATAGCAAGCCTGTCCCCTGCCTACGCGGCCCAGGTGAAGCAGTGACCACGGCGACACCTGATTGGGACATCGTTGGGCGACCTGCAAGTGTGCGGTTTAGACGATATGGTTTGATTATTTAGCGGGGTGGAGCTTACGAGTCAAAGCCGGTCTTGACACCCGAGATCGCGTAGTCAGCGTGTGGGCTAACGGGACGGCGAAGTTTACTTGGCCAGGTGTATGCAGGTTGCTTCCGGGAGTGTTTGGCTCGTTCATTACGGACGGGGACTCGGTTCGATACAGATTCCCTTCGCCTAGGACTATGACGGGAAACAAGAAGGGCGATGAGTCTTCGGTTCTACGCGTAGTTTCGACCGAAGGCAAGCACGCACTTCCAGGAGACGATTTGGGAGATATGGTTGGAGCACTCTGCAGCTCCAGGCCTAGTGAGATGGGTTATCAACGCAGCTCCGAGATTTTGGGTAAACAGATACCTTTGTTTCTCGAGTTGAACGGCACAGTTTGTGAGTCCAACGCTTCCGCTCGCGGTTGGGTGGCTGGACTCCTGTCCGGTGAGACAAGATCTTTTCGGGACTCGTCTACCCCCGTATCGCTATCCGATGCTCGCACAGTTTGGACTACAGCGGTGGCGGCATCAAGCTTCTCTGGGTTGACGGCTTTGGATTCCGGTATTGATTGTGCGGGAGCGCCGAAATTAGCAAACGTCTTTGAGCGGAACAAATTGCCCACTCCAGTCAAAGTAGGTTTGTAGGGTTTCGGTCGAGTTTTGAGGACCTTGTCTATGATGTAATGCCTGTCGATTTCCAGGGCGAAGATGAGCGGAGCGCGGGACTGGTGTTTTAGAGGGAAAACGAACTTCCGAACGATAACCATCACCAAGCTAACGAGCGTATAGTTTCCGACACACATGAGATAGAATAGAATTCCCTGCTGGAATCCTGTCAAGCTGTTGCCAGAGACGGTGAATAAGTTGAACAGCGTTCCGCCCATGGTCGAAACTTACGTGCTAAGGTTTAGCGTGCTAAGTCCAGTGACCGTATGGGCTGAAGTGCATAGAAAGAGCGAGTCTATGTATGATACTGGATACTTGATGAACAAAGAAAACGGTCAGTAAAGTCGGCATGTGCGGGTACGCTCGGGCTCTCTCTACCTGCCCAGAAGAGACATAAAATATAATCGACCAGAATATGGGATTTATGATGAACCAGATGACGTGGATTCGGAAAAAGTTGAGATGGAGACGGTCTACCAGGCCATATGTGGGTCTTAAGGCCCAACCCAGCAGTGAACTCGGCATCGAGCGTTTCGAGATTGGATGATTAGCTTGTTGTACCTTGATATATCGTTGTCGGTTCGTTTAGAAGGAGGGATTAGATTTTGCGGTGGTGAACGGGACGGTTGCCTCGTGCTGCCTTTTGGGACTGTGATCGAACTGACAGTGCCTTGCAAAGCTTCCCACGGAGCGGGGACGTTTGAACGGTGACTGCCGGATGACCCCTGCGCCCTTTTACTTTCCGTCTCCCCTCTCATTATTTTCATCCGCGGCATACTTGCTCATCGCGGCCTTCCCATTCTCAACTCTCCTCCATTGTCTGGTCTCTGTCATCCGACGCGGCAGTCGCTGATAAAGCCACCACACGCCTCAACGCCTTTTAGTCACCCTCTCTCAACCATCCACCAGCCACTCCTTGGCCCCCTCGACACGACCCAAAGCTCGAATGCGCGAGTCCAACTTCTCGTTCCCAGTCCAGAACAGGGCTGCTGTAGTTATATCATCCCAACTGTACGACAGGAGAGGTCAGTGGTCCAGTGACGCATCTTTTCGGCCTGGCTTTGTTGCCGTCTGACCGGTGCCGCTCGAACTTGCAGCTCTCGATACAACATCCCCTTTACCGCTCTTCAATTCACTCACCCACCTCACCTATTTGACCTCAACTTCACCCCGTATCAGAGATATTCTCACTGTAGATGGCGGGCTCGAACGATTGGTTCGGCTACTCAGAGAGTTCTGTACCAATCCTCCTCCACCCCAGTCGGCTCGCGAAATCTACGGTCTAAAGCCAGCTGGAAAGCGCAAATCCAAGGGCAAGGGGAAAGGCAAGGCAAAGGCCGATGCAGTCGAAAGCTCGGCCGTTATCAAGCGCTCCGCCGAAGCAGACCCTTCATCGTCATCGTCCTCGGATCCCGCCTCCGTTGCAGCCTTTGATCGCGCGGCTGCATTTAGATTCTCGCTAGCATTCCAGTGCGTCGTGAACATTGGAGTGCGCGGTTCGGAAGCCGTGCGGGCACGGGTGGTTCAGGCCGGAATGTTGGACGTGGTGTCAAGTGTCCTTGAATGTTGGTTGATAAGCAAAGGCTTCGCCGTTTGTCCAAGTCCAACTGGCAGCGGAGCGCCGAGGGAAAGCAAAGAAGTTCGCGTAGCCAGGCGGATAGAATTGATGGAACGACGTCAGAGGGATATGAATACCGTTCAAGCTACAGACTTGGTCCGCGCCTTGCGCAACCTCCCGAACTTCCACCCGAATGCCCGCTCGTATCTCGAGAGGGTGACTGGAACGGCTCCTCCGGCCTCGAGTGGCCGCCGTGCTTCTGTGCCATCCTCTGCAGCACCTGAGGGTACGACAACAAGTTCGACCACTCCAGGGGACGAGATGGACACCAGCGAATCTGGCCCATCAAGAGAACCCCAATCCTCGGGTTCGGTCTCGGCGGTAGAAGAAGAACCCCTCGACGAGGTTATGGAGACCGAGGATGATCAATCGCACACTTTACATCGGCGTGATACCATTCGCGCCTCCTCCTTACCTCGTCCAGTCTCAGAGCAATCCGTAGCGAGAACATCCACCCCCGGTGCAGGACCGTCCGCCTCAGCCTCAACATCGTCCCTGCCGGTTCCCGTTCCCTCTTCGCGGCGACCGAACCCATTCACCCACTCTTCCTCATCCGGTAACATTTCCGACTCTGTCAGTGCCGATACGAGTGCCAACGCTACTCCAATAGGCGGGAACACTCCTACCGGATCCGTGACGATCGAGGCACACGCACGAGAGAGAAGCGGGACTGTGGTCGCCCGGCCGGTCTGGGATGCTCAGCCTCCTCCGCCCAGCGCAAGTCCATCCCGACAACGCGCGCGGCGTACTTCCGCAGCATCAAGAGCATTCCAACCGAGGAACGACCATGGAACTGGGACCGACGACGACAACACGACAGAGGCGGAGGGAGACCAGCAGGAGGGTCTTCGCACTGGACCTGATGGTCATCCAGCGCGAATGGCTGTGATTGTGCAGGCGGACGGACAGGACGGAGGAGGGATGGATATGAACATGATCGTGGACCAGGGTCCGTTGCAAGGGGTTGGAATGGGGGTAGAACAAGGACTGGTGAATCTCGACATGCAGGCCAACGACGACTTGGCAATGGGAGCACCTCCGGGAGCCCCAGGCGCCGTCCAAAATGCTCTTCTCCCACCCCCAACCCAGCAACAGCAATTAGCGCAAGGACAGGCCGTTGGAGGCATCGGCGGTGCCACTCCACGTCCTTTGAACGACCTAACTCCCCGGGCGGGCGTTGCTCCTCTGACAGCTGCAACGCCAACCGTCACGACCACCCGAACCCTCACTGCTGGGGGAACGAATGGGACCGACCGAAGAGGTGGGACTGGAACTGGACCAAACGCGCCGCATCCAACACCTACGGCTGCCACACCCGCTCAAGCCATAACAGCCGTCCAACTCGCCCTCAACGGTCTCTCTGCGGCAGGTCTCGCTGCATCGGGATCTTCAGCATACGGCGCTCTTGACGATCAAAGTGCTGGTCCATACCGAGAGGAAGACGTTCTGTTATCTCTCCAGCTCCTTGCCTACCTTAGCAAGTACCCGCATGTGAGGCAGGCCTTCTACAAAACCCGGGTTCCGCTTGGTCCCCCTCTTGCCTCTCCCCAGTCGTCCCAGTCGTCTCAGGGTATGCAAACGTTGGGCGAAGCAGCTGTGACGATGATGGGGTCTGCCACGAACGTCCCGCGGTCTGCCGATCGTAGCGCCGTAACGACCTCGTCTTCCTCCTCCACCCCTTCACCCGTCGTACAGCATGCTCCAAACGTTTTCTCACTTGTCGAACGGTTCACGTTCCGGCCATCCCCCTCCGAAATGCATCTACCACGCCTACCTCAGGAGATTCAGTATTGGGCAGGAGTGATCATGCGAAACGCCTGCCGCAAGGACGAGACCCGCGGAGGCATCCGGCAGTGCGCCAACATGGTATGCGGTAAATGGGAGAACTTCCCTAGGGAGTTTGCGAAATGCAGAAGGTGCAGGAAAGCCAAGTATTGTGGAAAGGAGTGCCAAAGCAAAGCGTGGGCTGACGGTCACAGGTAATGAGATTTTTGAATATGGACATATTGTGACACTGAACGCTTCCTATAGGTTCTGGTGCTCCTCGCGCGATGCCGAAGCGGCCGATGCTGCTGCCGGCAACAATGGCAATGCTGGGTCAAACGACGCCGGGCCTTCAGACGGACACGGTGGCGAACCTGGCCCATCGAGTCAACGACGCTCAGGACGGTCGTCTGCTGCGCGAGCCGCTGCTTCCCAAACCACAAACGAACGAGATGAGGGTGTTTCTCGTCCTCGAAACCCGCCGCCATTTGGCACCGCTGGCCAAAACCCCAACTTGACACGACCGATCTCGACGACGCGAACGCAACATCCCGCTTTCACTCAGGAGCCCCGTCCTGTCACGAGGGAGGAACTTTTACGTATGGCGAACGCGGTCGCCCAGCAACGGAGAACTCAGTCGAGAGAGGATGGCCGTCGTCGGGAGCCGACTGGTCCGACTCCAACTGCGTCGACAGGCATATCACAATCGGCGTCAACACCCAGTGTAGGGGGCTCTCCGAGGCCAAGGATAATGCAACATGCTTTACCTCCCGTTTCCCCGTCCAATACTGCGTCCTCACCTCCGCCCATGGATGTCGACGGTCAACGCGGGAGCTCGTTCTTCCGGAGGAGAGCTGGAACATTACCCGGTCGAACTTCTCCGCCCCTTGGAACCAGCTCGCAATCTCCATTAGCCGCCCATGATACATCGATGGGGTCATCTACTACCGTTTCCGCAAGTGACCGAGCTGAAGCGGACGTCTTGGCTCGTCAATCTGCCCTCATGGAGATGATCACTGACATCATCGGAGCTCGTGCAAGTCAAGGCTTGCCTGCGTCCCCCACCCTCGTGAACGTCGATGCCGCCATCAGGGGTTTGGCCGCGAACCCGTCTGTTAGCGCCAAGGACCGTGACGTGGCGATGAGAAAGATCCTAAGAGACTTTGAGTTTGCGCTCGACCGAGATCGAGAGGAGACGGAACGGGCGAGACAATCTTTACCCGGTCCGAGCAGTCAGCAGACTCCGTTGGCGACGAGGAGGGAGGTCGGAGGCGTGGATGACGACGGTGATTTAAGAATGGCTAGTTCGTAACAGCCACGAGCAAGGGCAAGGTTTCATCTTGGTACAATTTACAATACTTATTCTGCATCCTCTGTTTTTCTCTTCCTATTCTGCATCTTCATCTGTCGCATCGTTATCAAAACCTCGCTGCTCATACTGATACTGTCCAGTTGCATTGCAAAATTCGATCTTTGGCACTCTCAACTGCTCTAGTCGTATTGACATGGTGACGGCTGTCCGTTCATGCGAAAATAGTTTACATTTGGATCGAGCTCAGACGGAAGTGCGCGTTCTAGGCTATCTATCGTGAGCGACGTCCTTCGGGATCAGCTCACTTTACACCATCAGGTAAACTCGGCTACAGGCCAATTTCCGCTCAAGAGACGTAACAGAGGCTTGGCCTTCGCAACAAGCTCAAAGTTCAGCAAGTCCGCAGGTCCGCGCGTGGAGTGAGGAGAGAGATATTTTGATTCCTTAGTTGAACAAGACACGAAATCTACAGATATTTACGTGATAGCAAAGTAGCGTCCATAAGACTTAGGTAAACGGTCTTTCATGGGCTTGGCCAAGCGAGAATAGGTATACAAGATAAGGGAGAAAGGAGAGCGGGGGGAGGGAAAACATGGGATAAACTAAACGATGGGAAGGAAGAAAAAGTAGATATAACAAGAGATATTGCGTTTCGTGGTACGTACGAGAGGTTATCACAAATGAGTTCGGTTTCGTTGGGTTTTTGACGACGAGGGTAATAGATAGAATAGAAAAGATAGCGGAACCTGATAGCACTTTAAATAATTTCACAGTAAAGTTAATGAATGCGGTGGGGGTAATGCAATAAGACGGAAGTAATGCGACGACCTCTGATGGTGCACCGAATAAATAAACAATAATTCAAGGCGAGGAAAGGTCGGGAAACTTACCTCGAGATGTTCGCCAGTGCTTCCAGTTTTCAAGCATCGACCAAGTTCCACTTGACGCCTGCAGCGAGGTCACCGCTGCCGAAGCCACCAAAGGTGATCTCGGACGCGGTAGCTCCAAAGTTGAAGGGCAAGCTGAGCTCGAATCCGCCGCAGCTGTCGACGCTGTAGTCGTTGGAGTACGAGGGAGCGTAGGAGCGAGGCGCCCTGAGGTCACGGAGGTTACCTGCAGAGGGGAAAGTGGCCGGGTTGAAGGCTTGCTTGCAGCTACCTGCCGCGGCAGCCTTGGACCCTTCCAAGGACCTGGAGAGACGTAGCCAAGGGTCCAAGGCGAACTTGAGCAAAGCGATCTCGTTGCTGCGTGATCGGCGACGAGTGAGAGGGCGGGGAGGGATGCAGGGGGCGGCGACGGATGGACAGAGAGGAGAAGGGACGGCGGGTTTGTGAAGATCGTGAGGAGGAGAGGGAGAACGGGGAGGGACGGGTGGTTTCATGGCCGCGGAGGGAGGTTGAGATGCAGACTGCTTCTCTTCCTCCTTTTGGTGCACGACGGGAGACGAGGACGAGGACGCGGGGAATTGATGCTTTTCAGCAGCGGGGATGTCCTTATCTTCAGCAGCGACTGACACGGTACGAGATTTACGGTTCTTCTTGCTTGAACGGGAGGAAGAACCTTCTGCGTACTCGTCCGGTGCGGTGCGCTTGCTTGTTGTCGAGTTTGACGTACTTGAGGACTCGTGGTGCATGTCGAGAGTGACGGCCGTGGGATTAGGTTGGGACGGGGAGGATGAGGAGTAGAGGATGTCTTGAGAGGGAGCTGGGTGATAAGCGAGAGGGGAGGGGGAAGGCGGGGGTAGGTCCTGGGTGATCGCGTGGTGAAAAGAGTCCAAGGCTGGTGCACTCGAGATTCCCGTCGACGGGGTTTCTGCGAGTGGATGCTGCTGGTGGGTATAGAGAGCCACTGCCCCACTGGGAGCACTGCTCCTCCGGCGTTCAGTCTCGCTCGTTATCGCACCACCAGAGCCACCATAGCCACCGTTCGAATACCCGCCAATCGCCTCGCTCCCCGTCGCCAGAATTGCGTCAAGGGAGGAGTTCATCAGCTGCAAGAAGGAAAACGAAGGCGAAGAGGAAGGAGAGGGGTCGACGACATGATTGATGTGGGAGTTGTTGTACAAAGTGACAGCAGAGACGATGGCAGTCATGGATGTAGGAAAAAGAATAGATAGATAAAAAGGTTTACGAGTAGAAGCTGATACCTTTTGTCGAATAGTCCAAGGTCGGGGGTGTAGTACGGTCGATGCTGGGTGGTGTGCGCAGAAGGGGGGAGTGAGGGAACGAGAGGGAATGCACCGACGCGCGCACTTGAGCGACCAAGGGAACCCCATTGCACTGCTGACAAATCCCTCAGCGGTGCCGTGCCTTACCGCCGAGCGATCGAGGCTTCTCA
>WSUD01000671.1:0-12434 GCA_019633495.1 Tulasnella sp. 427 | reverse complement strand
CTGTATATCGGATAGGTGTACGGTGGAGCGACGAGCGGGACCTTTTTGATGGTCTCGAGGATCGGGTCCGTCGTGTTAGGCAAGCCAGGCCGGAGTTCACCTGTAAATCTAAGAGTTGAATGTCGGCGTCAAAGGGCAGGTACGGGGTTATCCTTACGAGGATCGATTTTGGGCCAACCAGGCGCGTTGACAGGAGGGTAAGTCCTCCCGATTCCAGACATGTGGGTAGCGAGTTGGCGGAGAGTAATTGGGTCCGACTTTCTCTCCGACGAGCGGCCAGTCAAGTAGTCATCCCATCCGCCAGAGCGATAAGTAAAGTTCTTGAGATACTTCTCCACGGGGTCATCCCTAAAGGGGCAAGATTGTCAATACGCATGCACCTTTCCCCTCCCTACGCTACAGGCTTTGCACTCGCCAGTTCAATAACCCCCTCTCCCTCAGGACCATCATCTCAAATGCATTAAACATCTTCGAAATGGAAGCGATGCGGTACAAAGAGTCCTCATCCGGCTTTCCCTGTTTCTCCCTCTCAGTTTCATTGGCCCTCAGCACGCCGTACGTTTTGGAGAAAATCGGACCGGAGGGGGTGACGACCGCGACGGCCATGCTGTCCATCTCAGGAGCCGCAGCACGGAGAGTCAGTGCTGCGTCAAGCCCCCGTGCTGCGGCGAGGAGCTGCGGGCTGGTTGGTGGGGAAGGAAGAGAGCGAAGGACGGTTGGAAGCGGTGGGTGGCAGATGTACGGTTTCGGGGGTGCTGGGGAAGGCCATAGTGAAGGGAGGGGGAATCCGAAGGAGACGTTGAGCAGCCC
Source organism: Tulasnella sp. 427 (assembly GCA_019633495.1). Classification (NCBI taxonomy): domain Eukaryota; kingdom Fungi; phylum Basidiomycota; class Agaricomycetes; order Cantharellales; family Tulasnellaceae; genus Tulasnella; species Tulasnella sp. 427. The sequence continues at coordinate 11,624 of WSUD01000671.1, read as the reverse complement.
AGTTGACCAGATGATTGCTAGTGATGCAAGAAGGGTTCGATAAATCGCTTTTTCAGACACTGGACTCGAAACTGAAGTTATCCGATCCATGAGTCTTCCCTGAACCTGTCGATCTTCAGAGAAGTTGGGCTCCTTCATAGGTATGAGCAGTCCTTTCTCTTTCTGGTCCAGTGCAGCTGCCATCTGGGATGGCTAGTAGAGGTGGTTGAAAGCATGCTGGGCCGCCGGGTTTCGATTGCCGTCGACGCGCGTCATGGGAACACGGTTTCGCAGCCCCATGGGGGGTTCGTGAGTAAGCACCCCTATCGCATTCCTTCCCAAGAGCAAGTACTCAGGCTTTCTCAAAATAAATTACCATTACCGTACGATCTTAAAGCGCAAGATGAGTTACACACTTAAAGGGTGGAAAATGTCAAAGGCATTTGAAAAGAGGAATACTACTTCTGCCGCTTATGACGGCGGCTTTTTCGCACCCTCGACGCTCCCATGGACGGTCGGCTATATAATTCTTTGACGTCACGGTGCCGCCAGTCGAGTGGTCTAAGAATGTTAGCTATTATCAGGTTGTGACGTCTACGGGTTACTCTTACTGGAAGACCTGGAGCATCAGATTTCACTGTCCTCGGATTTGACGAATAGAACGCGGATCTGCAGGTGCCCAAGGCCGAAAACAAATACTTCCGGAGCCGGTAATGACAAGTGAAAATACGAGGTTCAGTTTAATTAGGAGATATACGAGACCTAAACTACAATTAGTCAAGATCCAGCCTTATTTCACAGTGAAAGACAATGTAGGCATCTCCAAAATCGATTTGTGCTCCACCGTCATTGCGGACACATGTACAGGTAAGTCCACATCGTTTCGAGAGATCGAAATTGCCCCAAAGACCAATCAGAGATCAACGTCGAGCTTGATTGTAGCCTATTAAGCTATGGTAAAGGTTGAGGCGGTCGTTTCGTTGAGGTCGTCGTCCACCAGAGATCTGCCACTCGATACCCCGAATCTTTAATCAAACGTTTGATGCTCGACTCTGGCGGGTGTTCTTTGGTTCGTAATCGTTGGGAGAGATCGGCAAACGAGAGCTTTGCTGCCATCGGCCTCCATTCTGCAAGAACCTCAGCAGCTGACGGTCGTTCAGACGGATTCTGAGAAGTCATAAATTGGATGAGAGGAATGAGGAAGCTCAGACCGCCTTGATACCTCTATTAGTCATGTGCTTATCAGTAGTATATAGTACGCCAAAACATACATGCTTACCTCGAATAAGAAGCGTCGATAGGCCATCCCAAGTATGTAGACGTCGAGCTTGTATGGGTTGTATGGAATGTCGTCGGAAAGCTCTGGGGACCGCTCTTGTCCGTCAATCCCTAGCGCTTCATCCTGATTCTGAGTAGATATGCCGAAATCGATGAAGTAGTACCGAACACCACCGACGGCCGTTCGGGATGGGTCACCACCTTTCGGAAATTTCCCGTTTGGCAACCTTTCCCACCGCTGTGGGTGCCAACCAGCTGGATATAGTCGCCGACCATCCATCATAATGTTTCCCCAAGCACAGTCACTGTATCCTGATGTTAGAATGCTGCTTAAGAGTATGAATGAACCTCAACCTTACCGGTGAGCGACCTTGTGCTCATGCATGAAAGCCAATCCCTGGGGAAATCTTAGTCAGAGAAGTGATAGAAATCAGACTATAAGCTCTGACCTCGAGAGTTTGGTCCACGAAGTCGACGCATTCACGCACGGAAGCTGGCTCTGGACAGTCGACACGCCTCAACCAAGGAATCACCACAATGACGTTTTCGGGATCTTTCGGATCGTTGAGAACGTCGAGAACAGGTAAACAATGATTTCTGGGATCTCTCAGCAGTTCTTCAGTCGAGAAGTACTTTCCGATTTCAATTTCGGGTGAGTCCTTAGGAACATTCTTCAGGTACACAGTTTTCCCATCTGAGAGCCTCCGAGCATCAATCAATGACTCTCGCTAGAAGGCATGTCATCCCGTTAGTCGAAGTGCTAGCCGAAAGATTGCAGACTCTTACTGTGATATTAAGGCTTTCTTCGAACTCCCAGGAAAGCAGTCCTGGTTTCAATGTCCATGGCGCGACCCAACCTGGCCGGTACCGTGGACGGAGAAGATAGCCCCATTGCTTGAGGAACTCGAATCTTGCTGCCCAAATCTCTTCCTCAGGAAGTAGTTTGCCTTGCTTAAGGAGACCCGGTTTCGTCATGGAGATACTGGCGTTGACTGAGGATAAGAGCAGGTGAGAATCGGTCGCGAGTGGTTTCCCTGCCCTTCCCAACGCGGCTCAACCAGGGACTTCGTTTGTCAACTGTACACAAACCATCACAATTGGCCACAATCTGGCAACACCCCCATTCTCCGAGCCAACCCGCACAAGGATAAGCTAAGACGAAATAAATGTATAATAGATGGGGCACCGGCCATATCTCTGTCAACCAGGCGAATCCATATTCCGACCGGGAGCCGGCGCGCGACTCGATACACACGCGTATCAAGTCGTTCTCCCTTGAACTGCAAACCTCTTTGTACTTCAGAAGTACCGCATTTCATCAGACCATTAATAGAGCTTGAGTGTGGGAGATTGCTTGTGATTGGCTGATTGTAAAGATGTGCGCACCCCAAACGATCAGATCGCAGGATTTCAACACCGCCTCAACCTAAATCATAACAGGAACGCGGAAGTCGCATTCGACAAACGTTTCTGTCATTTATAGCACGGAGTGTCTAGCAAATAGCTTGGAAGTATAAATATGACGGTCACTTCACTTGACTACTAAACCTCGACTCTCTTTCCATGGATCAGGTTGAAAGGTTCGGCTATCCCCTCTCGAGAACGAACACCTTTTACCGTCCGCCTGGAGATCCCGGACTCTTGATGACGTTGAAGTGGACAGATAACGCTCAAGAGTGTTTCATGAAGTTCCAGCCTTATGTCGCTTGGCTCAGGGACTTCGTTCAAGGAAACGCCTGGGTACCGCCGACGTTCCTAGAGGAGTACGATGAGTAAGCGGCCTTGCCTTGTCCTTGTCATTTCCTAACCCACATTTCCCTCTTCAGGTTTATGAGCGACTACTCCACTCAAGAAACTCTCCATGCAGATTTCAGTGCCGTACATGAGCTATTCACTCGAGGAGGCCACTCAAACGTGGGCAGGCTCTGGAAGACCTACCGAGCACTCCGAAAGCGAATGGATGTAAGTTAATAACTCCTCATTGTTACCTAAGCGGGAGATAAATAACCTTTTCGTTCTTCCGTTTAGGATATGGGCACGAGCCGTGTGAGCCAGAAAGCCGCGGAAAGGCAAACCAAGCTAGCTCGTTACATGCTCTTGAAGGAGGACACGGGGCACATCGGGGACTCCTCGGTCGGGCAGGCGTTCGTCAGCGATTCAGTTGATCAACCTGAAGCAGGCCCAGTGCATACCTTCAACGTGACCTGATATACCTGTCTGCTAACGTCTATCTTACTATATAGTCCCCGACCTCCCTTTCCGTAGCGGTTGCTGCCTAATCAGTTGAATAATCTAGTAGTACCAGGCTCACTTTGTTGCAACGATCCTTGGTGGCCGTTTCACCTCTGTAGTAGTCTTTCCCTCCCAATTTACAACATTTCATCTGTGTAAAGCCACCGCGTGAGACTATTTACCAGATGAGTTGCCTTCTCCTTTGCTAGATAGACCCAGGGTCGCGTCATAGTCCCGAGCTTATTATGCGCGAGCATGAAGAACTACTACCGCGTGTAAAAGATTTATCTCTGGAAGTAGAAAGTTGGTTCTTGGCGATGTAAATATAGGTGTTGCCTTACGTCCACTGATCTCAACTCTGCCTAAGCAGTTGCTCTTTTACAATATTAAGTCTCACTTCCCGAGGTGTCTCTAAAGCTAGACCACAACTAAGCTGCTTCCTACTTTCAATCGCCAAGATTATGGCTCACATAGAACCATCCGACCTTCTCCAGCGGAAGCTTAAAGTTCAGCCACATGCCACATGTGTACGACCTCCTGGAAAACAGGCCCAGTCCACGCAAGAGCCACCTTCTAACTGAGTCATTCGACGTGGATTAGGAGATGACATACCTCAATCGAGGACATCTTTCCTGTGGCAATCTCACCCTAATTCCCGGATCTAGGTCCACGCAATCTCGGAGGATCTTTTGGAGGACAACTTTCTTCATGATCCAGTTGCGATTAAGATCTGCTTCAACTATATATCGACCTGGTAATTGATCCGTTCTAACGCCAGAACTTCCGTTTTAAGATTACATCCACCGAAGCCACCTTGACCACCCTGGCCTCCGAGGGGCCGTCGAACAACAACAAGTCCACCGGGGCTCCCTTGGCGTAGATGGGGTCCATCGTAACCCACGACGGGAAACACCCGGAAAACACGTCGTCCGGACCTCCACTCCGACCCACCGCGACCCTAATAGGCGATGAAACGTCGTCAGCTCAAGTTGGACAACAAACCAACACATTTGACGCTCTCCTCACCTGAACTCCTCGTCCCTCCCAGTCGTCCAAAACCCATACCGCCTTCCACGTGGATACCCAGGTCCCTCCAGAACCTCGAACACGTCCGTACCGTTCAAGAACAGCCTGCTCAACCACAAACTCCCCTTCTCGACGTAGGTGATCGCCACGCTCTTCCCGTCGTCGGACTGCCAGTACCCGCCGTACATCTCCATCGTGGTCCGCTCGAGGAGCGCGTCGAACGCCGGTTGGAACATCTGAATCGCGTCGATGGCGATCTTCTGGGCGTAAGGGTCTCGGCCCGTCATGAGGACGATCACGCCCGAGGAAGTCGTAGGGTCGAAGATGAAGTTGGAGTGCGACGCGAGGAGGTTCCCGCCTGAGCGCGCAAAATCGTCAGCGCAAGAAGAGCACGTTTCGACGGTCAAGATGGACTCACCTTTACTGTACCATCGCCTCGGGTTGCCGTTCGAGTCGGGGATCTTGACGATCTCCCAGGGAGCGCCTACCTCGGTAAGGTCATCGGGAAAGCCGTGCAAAGGCCTCAACCACTCCCTCATTGCATATGGAGAAAGCAGGCTTTCGTTTCGCGCAGGGTCGAGGAACGTCTGCATCACCTTCGTGAGGTCTCTCAAGCTCGAGAACTGCCCTCCTGCTGGATTGTACGGCCCAAAGTCCCAGTCCTAGCATTAGAACAAAGTCCCGCACGTCAGCCCAGCTGTTATAAGCTCTTCCAACTTCAAGCATTACCGTCTCGTACGAAGCCGTCATCGGAACAGCCACTTTCCTAGCCGACTTCTCCGTGAGGTTGAACGCACTCGTCAGGCCCAAAGGCTCGAAGATGTCTCGGTGGAGGATATTGGGGTAGTCCTCCGGCTTGCCGCCAGCAGCAGCAGCGACGGACCACCCGAGAACGTTGAACCCGGTGTTGCTATAAATCGGGTACGTGTACGGGGGAGCTACGAGCGGAACTTTTTTGATCGTGTCAAGGATCGGGTCCGTCGTGTTGGGTAAGTTGTGCATGAGGTCGCCTAAGAAGGTCAAGGTCGGACTTTGGGTTCAGAGGAGGCAGGAACAGGGGGACACTCACGGGGGTCAATCTTGGGCCAACTTGGAACGTTGACGGGAGGGTAATCTCTGCCGATTCCGGACATGTGTGTCGCGAGTTGGCGGAGCGTGATTGGGTCTGACTTGCGGGACGTCAAGCGGTCGGACAAGTAGTCGTCCCATCCCCCGGAACGGTACGTAAAGTTCTTGAGATACTTCTCCACAGGATCGTCCCTAAAAAAACCAAACACCAAATCGTAAACACGAACGGTCGTTGTCCCTCTCCCCACGCCAAATGCTTCGCGCACACGCACTCACCAGTTCAACAACCCCCTCTCCCTGAGGACCATCATCTCAAACACGTTGAACATCTTGGAAATCGACGCGATGCGGTACAAACTATCCTCATCCGGCGTTCCCTGCTTCTCGACCTCGGTCTCGTTGGCCCTCAGCACGCCGTACGTCTTGGAGAAGACGGGTCCGGAAGGGGTGACGACCGCGACGGCGATGCTGTCCATGTCGGGTAGCGCGGCGCGGAGGGTGAGCGCTGCGTCGAGCGTGCGTGCTGCGGTGAGGAACTGCGGGCCCGTTGGTGGGGAAGTGAGGGAGCGGAGGACGGTTGGGAGCGGTGGGTGGCAGACGTATGGCTTGGGAGGTGCTGGGGAGGGCCATAGTGAAAGACCAGGGGATTTAAACGAGAGGCTGAGCAGACCGGTAGACCAGAGGATGGCTAGTGTTGCGATGAGGGTTCGGTAGATCGTCCGTTCTGAGAGTGAGATTGAAGAGATGCGATGGTTCAACGAAGGTCGTTTTTCTTCGAGAGCAGACGTATCATTGGGCCCCAGGTTGAGATCTATTGCAGTTGGGAGTCCTTTCTCCTTCCGATCCAGTTCCGCTGCCATCGACAAGAAGAGATGGGTGGTGGTTGAAAGCACCCTGGGGTCGCCGGGTTTTGATTGCCGTCATGGGAAAACGCTCTTCAACAACCGCATGACGCCTCTGTCGTACGTAAGCACACCCCTGTCACATTCCGTCTCCCAGGCCAAGTACTGAGGCTTTGTGGAAAGTGGATTATTATTACTATACGATGTCAAGAGGTATCACGAGCTATATATGCGTTGAAAAGTTGGCCAAAAAGGAGAGAGGTATTTGAAACGAAGAGTCTGACTCTTTTTTTCCTTGTTACGACAACAGCTTCTTCATGCCCTTGGTGATCCCGTGAATCGAGAACCTCGATCCTTTCTTCTTCTTCTTCGAGTCGGTGCTTTCAGCGGACGACGTCGAGGCGTTGGTGTTGTCCTTCTGGTGCTCCGCTACGGCTTTCGGGAGACTGGCGCTAGGTTCTTTCTCCTTGGCAAGTCGGTGAGCGCCCCTGCAAAAAAAAAACCGCTGTCAATCAACGCGGCGCCCATATTCAATAAGGCGGGGGAAGAGCGTACTTGGTCGCTTGCACGACGATGCTCGTGAAGTGCTTCGTGTGGATCGCGACGGATTCGAGCTCCATCTCGCTCGGTTGGCGGCTTCCGTCCGCTGCGGCCAAGGTGCCAGAGCCTATCATCGTAGTAGGTTAAGTAAATGCTCGGGGTAGATGCATGTGATCAACATAGCTTACCCCATGGTGAACCGCCCTTGATTTCGTTCAACTGCATCATGTTACCGTCGATGTAACCGAACGGGACGAATGCGATGCCGTGGTGCGCGAAGAAGGGCCTTTCATCCCCGAACGAACGTCAGTCTCACTTTAACACGAATACCATGAACTTAAGGTTAAGCTCACAAGGTAGTCAACGTGGTCGTTTCCTGACCGCCGTTCTGCGTTCCCGTGGAGGTGATGACGGTGGCGTACTTGCCCGCCAAGGCCTGTTTGGCCCAAAGACCGCCCGTGGCGTCGAAGAAGGAGGAGAACTGCGAGACGGCGCGGCCGTAGCGCGTCGGAATGACGAAGACGTATCCATCATAGTTCCTATTGCGTACGCGAGGGTAAATGAGTGATGAGGCGCGCGAGTTAGGGTTGGCAGGGGACGTACGGGAGTTCCTCGGTGGTGATGACTGGAATGTCGTCCCTACGCGGCGCGGCGTGCATCTTTTCGAGGATCTCTTTGGACAGGGTTTCAGGTCTGTGTTTAGTTGTACCGTAGTTAGTGTACAGGTGACTGGCGTGCGAGTGTGCGTGCTTACACTTGGAACAGCTTGACCTGCAGCCAGCGCACGACCAACATGTCAGCCTCTCAATTCCCTACGCTCAGCGAAACGTCAAGCCCACCTCGGCAGTCGGATCAGCTTCAGAAGCGGCTTTGACAGCCTTCTCGGCCAGCGTCAAGCAATGGGAGTACAGGGAGTAGAAGATGACAGCGATCTTGGGCCCGGCCATTGCGACGAACGAACGATTATCAGACGAGGAGGAGAGGTGAAGAGAGGCGAGAGAGGACGGAGAGCTGGAAAGCATCTGACCCGGCGTGAGAGCTGGTATAAATATATGAGCTAGCGGGAAGGGTGAGGGAAGGGGAGGTCGGACGGATATCGATATCGAAGAGAGGTGGGAAAGGAGTGTGGTGTAAGCATTCCTCATCTCCTCGGACGGAACCTAGCGTGGCGATTACAAACACGACCTAACCCTCGTCTTCTTTCGCTCTTTCGGGTAATTCGGTTATATAATATTGGTTCGGATCTGATTTTAAGGCTCGTAATGGCGGTTTTGTCAGTCCGTACTTGCGTTGTGGAGGTTACGGGTTGAGGTTGAGCTAAGAGGGGGAGGTCCACAGAGTAACCGTATTTACCGGCACAAGCTATTTGGCCGTTAAAGTCCGAGACATCAGTCGCACTCCACGCGCACTTTAGGCCGTTTTATGTGTCTTATGTCTCGCAACTCAGCGGGGAGGGAAGTCGTGCTGGGCAGCGTCCCGACCGGTACGGCCTACTTTAACCTAGATCTGAGACCTCGGCGTTCTCAAACACCCCACAACACTCTCAAAAGACATGGCAACCCTCGGACATGTCATTTTCTTCAGATTCTCTCTTCTTACGCGCGTTTCATGAACCATTCGCTCTTCCAAAGGAAAAAGGCCCCATTCGGGAACATTTCCCCGAAACCAGGGGAAGCTGACGTAAACCCGACCTGCTTACCTCAGGGTAGATAACAAGCAAAACCTCCCACGTTTTCATTCGCTCTCCCAAATCTTATCTGATAATTTTTGAGAGCCCACACGGCACAGCGCCACTGGGCAATGGGCCCGACACCGTTCATCCGAAAGCCAAACGACAACGCGCGCGACGCAGACCCGGCCTGGTACCTCACCGCTACTCGCAAGTGAGTTCTAGCTTGCCACACTCTAAAAGTCTAATCCGCTGATCTGCCTTGTATTGTCCAAGGAATTCCATGCTCAAAATCATTCAAAAGAGCTACCCGTCCAAACGACGGAGAGCCCTAGTGGAAGACCTCGTCCCCCTGATCATCGAAGCGGGCGAACCGTGGTCCACCGCCGACCTTTCAGGGATGATTCGAGTGTCCCCGGCGTGGAGGTTCCCAGTCGAGAGGCTGCTCTACTCGTCCGTTACGCTCACAGCGGCGAGGCAGTGGCCGCTCCTATCTCGGACCCTTCGCACTCGACCCGACCTCGCGAACATCCTCACGCGCCTGCACATCGAGCGGGACGACGGGGAGCGGCTCACCCTTGACTCGGCGCTGGACTCTCTGGGGACGCTTTTCCGGTCCCTGCAGGCACTCGGGAGCTTGAAAATCGGAGCGAACGCACCGTTCGCGCGAGCATCGGTCCTCGTTGCGCTCGAAAACCTGCCCCGACCGACGTTGCTTGAGGAGCTGGACATCGTAGGTCCCTCGAGCGTGGCGCCAAGCTCGCGGAACATACCGAGGATGGTGGACAGGAGCCTCATCTGGACGGAAAGCACACCGGGGCAGGCTCTCAAGACCCTCCGCCTCACCAACGTCCACCTCACGTTCCGCATGCCCCTCGGCTCTCGTGGGTTCCCGCCGACCCTCACGCACCTCCACCTCAGCAACGCGACGATTCCCAACTTGGTCTCGCTGCAAAACTTCCCTGCGGAACTAAGGACGCTCGAGGTCGTCACTGTGGCGTCGAGGCACCTCGATCCGTTCAGCCAAGTGCGTCCGATAGCGGAGGCGACGTGCGATACGCTCGAGAGGCTCTCGCATACCGTCGTGCACGAGATCCAGGGGATAAGCTGGGGGATATATACGTGGCCTGACTTTCCGATCTTCCCGAGGCTCAAGGAGCTTGAGACCGATGGACTGCTGTACGGACGGGAGTGGTTCCCCCGTTTCGACATCAGTGAGAGGCTGCCTAGCTTGGAGTCATGGACGGTCTGGGGCATCCATGAAGACGATCGACCAAGGGACGACGGAGAGTAGTTTGGTCAGTGAGGATGATGAGTAGGAAGCGGCAGGGTTGCTGGCACGAGAAAAGACAATTCATTTCTTCATTTTCTTTCTATCTATTCTGAACTCGGAGATACATACATATACCCTCGCTATCGACTTAATTCTACGTAGAGATTTCGTTTCTCGTTTACCCGTTTTAGGTTCACGCTGCCGACAGGTCTCGGTCAGGGGTTGTTCCCTCAACAGGTGGCAAAATAAGCGCTTGCCTTTTCGCCGAAAAGGTTTGGTTCTCGCCAACCCAACATTGTTCTCCAACCATCACTTGAACCCAAAACCACTCACTCATTTTCTCTTCCCTCCCATATAGCAGCAGGACCTAACGACAACGAGGAACTCATAAAGGACATTCGACTTTACGTCCTTTTTTTGTCACCGACGCCTAACCTAAGACCCACCCGCTCTCCGACTTACCACGACTTGCGAAAAGGATGGAGAACTACTCAAAGCTCGAAAAGATCGGAGAGGGTACAGTCATCTCCTAGCTAATAGCCATCGCGTCGCGCGCTGACTCTTCTTCCTCACGTCTCTGGGTCTCGGTCGTTGCGTGCGCATCTCAATCCCGACTGGCCACCGTCCCTCCCGACGACCGACGACACCCACACCGCCCTTCGCCCGTCTCTTTCAAATGATGAAACTCACCAGGAACATACGGAGTCGTTTACAAGGCGCGCGACATCACGCGCAACAAAGTCGTCGCTCTGAAGAAGATCCGCTTGGAAGCCGAAGACGAAGGCGTTCCCTCCACCGCCATCCGCGAAATCAGCTTGCTGAAGGAGCTGGACGACCCGAACATCGTTAGGTGCGCGACTCTTTCACGAGGCTTCTCCTATCCAGCTCGCGCTGACCAAAGCTGTGTTGCCCTCACGTTGGATTTTACTGGCGGTGGTGGCGGCGGCGGATTGTAGCTTGCTCGACATCGTCCACTCCGACAACAAACTGTTCCTCGTCTTCGAGTTCCTCGACCTCGACTTGAAGAAATACATGGAGACCGTGTACTCCTCCACAGACGCGTCGAACCCCGTCGTAGTGCGCGGTTTGGGCAGCGAGGTCATTCAGGTCCGTCCGACCCTCCCATCATTACCCCCACTTTGCCGCCCGTTGACGTCCACCTTCCCTTCTTTTGGACTCGGGCGAGCAGAAGTTCACCTTCCAATTAATCAAAGGCCTGCACTACTGCCACTCCCACCGAATCTTGCACCGAGACCTGAAACCGCAAAACCTCCTCATCGACTCGGAGGGAAACCTCAAGCTCGCGGACTTTGGACTCGCGAGGGCGTTCGGCATCCCGCTCCGGACGTACACGCACGAGGTGATATCACGATGCGCTATGCCACTCGTATGTTTAGTGGGGAAAAGCTAATCGAATGTGTGGTGTTTCGCGTCGCGATGTCTACAGGTCGTCACGCTGTGGTACCGCGCACCGGAAGTCCTCCTTGGCTCGCGGCACTACTCCACCGCCATCGACATGTGGTCCGTAGGGTGCATCATGGCTGAGATGATCATGAAGGGTACTCCGCTCTTCCCCGGAGACTCGGAGATTGACCAGATTTTCCGTATTTTCCGGTGAGTCGCGTCAATCCGCGTACTTTGGCCAGTTTATAACTGTTGCCCTCTTCCCTTGTTACTTAAAGGATTATGGGCACCCCAACCGAACAAACTTGGCCAG
>WSUD01000670.1:0-12444 GCA_019633495.1 Tulasnella sp. 427 | reverse complement strand
GTCATAAGCACCCCATCGATGCAGCCCCCGCGAGACCGACCGGCGTCCCGGCGCTCGTCGTTCAGCGGGTCCGCCGCGCCCTCACCCGCGCAATCGTCGAGTCGGCACATCGGCCGCTCGCCGTCGCCCATGCCCCCCTTACCCGCGATCCGGCAACCTCAGGGGTCGACGGCGTCGTGGGCGACGTTCAAGATGTACGGCGACGAGAGTTATACGAATTTCTTTAGGAGGTTGACGTTCAGTCCCGATGGGGCGTTTTTGTTGACTCCCGCGGGGCATTTCGAGGATACGAGCGTGAGTGCGACTGCGGTTGCGGTTGCGGGGGGTGGGACGAACAAGACTCCCGCGAAGAATGGAGGCACAGTGGTGGATGACCCGCCGTCGAGGCCGAAGAAGGGCACGCGCGCGTCCGAGTCGAGCGGGGGTTCAAAGTCGTCCGTGTACATCTACTCGAGGGCCAACTTTTCGAGACCGCCCATCGCGCACTTGCCGGGACATCAAAAGGCGAGCGTGGCTGTCAAGTTCTCCCCGCTCTTGTACGAGTTGCGGGCGATGGGAGGGGGCGAGGAGAGGGATGTCAAGCGCGTTGGGATTGAACGGGGTAAAGATCAGGTTGTGGACGTGGATTTGGGAGTTGGGTTGAGTGGGAAGGAAACGGGGAGGTCGTCGTCGTCGTCGATGAGCGAGTCGGGGAGCGCGAACAACCTCCCGCCAGCACCGAGTCCGTCGGCTGCGACACCCGAAAGACCCATCTACGCGCCCGCACCTCGTCGACCCGCGAGCGCGTCGTCGTCCTCGCTGATCAGCCAACCCGGTGGCGAAACATCGACGGACCGCCGAGCGCCCACCCCAGCTCAGACTCCCAGCATGTTGAGGAACAACGCCCCGACCCCCGCCGCTGCGACCGCGACCGCCGGTGGGGTGTTCGCGCTGCCGTATCGCATGTTGTACTCTGTCGCCACGCAAGATACGATCGTGGTGTATGATACCCAGCAGGCTGGACCGGTGTGTCTGTTTACGAACTTGCATTACGCAAGTTTCACGGATATGGCGTGGTGAGTTGTTGTGCAACTTGGGGTGTTTCGGGGTCGGCGGCTGACTGATGGACTTTTGTGGTGTTAGGGCGCCCGATGGGCAGTCGTTGATGCTCGCTTCGTCGGACGGGTACTGCTCGATCGTGGTGTTCGACGACATCTTGCCGCTGTACCACACGCAACAGCACAACTTGCAACTCCAATCCATTGTCAACTCGCACAATCCGACGGTGTCGCCGCACCACCACCGAGAGCATTCCTTCGGTCAGAGCCAACAGCAGCAGCAAGGGTTGACGACCCCACACTCGCCTGCCTTGTCGATCACGAGCTCGATCGTGCGTGGGGGTACGCCTGGGATGAGTTCGAGGGAGCTCTCGTTGTCGTTGCAGACCGGTGGCGGCAGTTTGGGGTTGACGAGCGTGGGTGGGACGCCGGTTCAGCAGAGGGGGAGGCAGATCGAGAGGTCCGAGTCGATGATGTCGTCGGCGTCTTCCGGTGGACCGCCCCTTCCGGCGTTGGGATTGCATGGGCTGCAGGCGCCGTCGTCGAATTCGAGTGGTGGTCATGGAGCGGGGCACCAGTCGACGTCGAGTTCGGCGGCGGAGAGCGGGAACGAGTATGAGTCCGATGTTGCCCCGCCTGCGAAGAAGAGGAGGAGGATCGCGTTGACGCATCATGTTGATACCGAGTGAAAAGGAAATATTAATCTTGCTGCTGTTTTTTTTGGTGTCGTTTTCCGTGTATATTAGTACTACCACTTTAGCGTCTCTCTTGTTTCTGTGTCATGTCTCGGCTTGTCGTTGTCTACAGTAGATCTTGGGTGGGGTAATGAAACTTTTTGTTGGCGAATCGGTCCTTGGCATGAGAACCGGAGGGGGAAAGTCGTCGAGCCAACTCTTTAACGCATGTTTCGCTAGCACTCCGGGACATGATGAAAAGCACGAAATGTATTCAATAGAAAAAGAAAATACAGTACCGCGGTTTTGCCACCGTTTCGACAAAGGAAAGGGTGTTACCAGCGCTCACCACGTGAAGGCCCGCGGCGTCATTGAGCCCCAAAGAACAAAGCATCGGCTAAGTCGTAAAACTCCAAGCGGAGAAGCCCAGTCGATTCGATGCCCTAGTTGTCGGGATACGCTAAGTGCCGGTTGAGCAAGGTTAGGGTCGGCGGGGGGGACATTTGGGGCCCGGTCCCTCGAGAGTGGTCTTACTTCCAGCACCAACTGGTTGCATCTCGGGTCCCCCCTCCTAAGGTGCAGGTCACTCTAAGTAGCCCGAGTCTCACCGAAAGCGACCTGGAGGTAAGAGCGTCAACAGGACAGGATAGCTAGGACGACCGGCGGACCACGGATCCGACTTTTTGCTACGAGACCGCTCGAGCCGCGGTCCGACATCACGCCTGGAGATGACTGCTCTGCCTGAGACTCTCGGGATCTCGGTGCCAGGTATACACTGGAGACGTGAAGGTGGGGGCTCGATGGGCTGGACGGTCCTGGAATGGGCGGCGACGTCTGTGGATTCGACGTGTTGGCGACAGTGGGTGGTACAGACTTAGCTGGATGTGTCTTGAGGTGCTCGAAGACGCTGCTTTGAAGGAGGTCCAAATGCTTTGATATCACTTTAGTCAGCGTTGATCGTCTTGGAGGCGACATAATCGGGCCATGTCTGCAGAATGGTGTTGGTTCGAAGACAAAGCGGGAAGAGATGAGAAGCAAGGCTGGCGAGAGAGCCGGGCTTGTTCCGCCCCTTTCTGTGCGCATTGACTGGCTAGTTGAGAGCAGGCGTGATAGAGGTAGCTTTTCAGTTGGCAAGGCGAGGGCGATGAGGGTCGAAAGAACGAAGGAGACAGGGGGTTTTATGCTCCAAGGTTGGCATGTCCCGGGAGCATTCCAAGGTTTCAAGGTGCAGTTTGCCTCCGTGCCATCTCCACCGGACTGGGCTTCAATAATGCAAGCAAGCAGATTGAAAAGCGCGATCAGCCGCTCGGTTGACATGACCATTTGATTCCGGGTCGGGAATGTATTGTAGGCGTGTGCTGTCAACGAGGAGGTTCGGCCAACTGTGAGAACCCCAAGTCGATGTGTCGGCAATAAGCCTTATCCTGACATTCGCCTTTCTCTAGTAGACATCCGGAGGGATCCATTCGTTTTTCGTTATGATGGGTAGAAAACGCTTTGGAGATGAAGCCGCGGAGGCGAATAGACTGAAAGACTTTCACATTTCGAGCTCAACGGTTGTGCCAAGTTCAGCCTGGTAGGAATACGAGCAAGTAATAAGAGATATCCTGGGTTTAGATTGATCTCACATCGTAGTTCAAGAAGAGAGGGAGAAGAGCAAACGGAACAGTTGGTCATCCAGAACGGTGACTTTCCTCAATAGCACGTCTCCGTGATTACGTAGCCAACTCGGTCGACAATGGTCCTTGTCCTGGAGGAAAGATGCTCTGTGTATGTACATGCACGAGTATAAGTACTAGCAGACTTAAAATGCAGCATTGAACTGGTCTTAGAGTCAGGGCTCAGCCGAACATGACTCGTCGGAACGGGTAGGCTCGATTCGGTGGGTTCCGGATGCGGAACTCACAATGACAGAGCGGTACTCTCGTCAGTGCTTCCTTTGAAGTCGGTTACACGGGAATCGCCTAAGATGGTGGAATCGTACGACGCGCTCGCTGGATCACTCACTTGGGATGACGTGGCGGGGGTTCATTCGATGGATGACCGAGTGTCGGCCGTGAGTGAGAATACGGGTGTGGATGTCGAAAATTCGCGAAAGTTCGTAGTTGTGTTGCGTGACCAAGGTGAATGTTGCCTTCATACGTGTACAAGAGTCACTGCAATACAAGCTGAGATCCCGATCGATGCTTCGAGAAGCGTAAACAAGCGGCCCACAATGGATCCTGTTGCGTTGCTGGTTGGGCGGATGCATCGTCGGAGGTCTCGTTTATCCATAAAAGGAAGGAGTAGTGATCGCAACAAAGACTATACACAGCAACCGCTCTTCACTTTGTACGGCTCTATCTTTTTATAGTAACAGCCTACGGACCGAATAAGAAGCTACACTAGACAAGGTTCACAGCTGGTGAAAGGAGCAGGGGTGCACTAGGTCACGCGAGGTTGGGCTGGCTCTCACGTGGAAGCACATCAAGTGGCCCCTCCAAGAGGGTATATAAAGCTCGTTCACTCCAACACCTTCTCCTCTCTCCAAACACTCTCATCGCTCCCAAGAACATCTAACCTCTCACAGTCATCCATCTTCACTCTTCATCCGCCTGCATCATACATCATGACCCGTACCGAACGCGCTGCCTTCCCTCGTGCTGTCGCTAAGGACCGGTACGTTATCATCCCTCTCTCATTTCAGGTTGTCCATGAGCTGATGACGAACGATCTTGCTTTTCGCTCCCTGTCTGCGCCTATAGACACGTATCCAAATCCGGCATGGACAAGTCCCTGCGCAAGTCGGGCGGTGGGGCTCACAACTGGGGTTCAGCCATGGACGCCTACGACGACGCCGAGCTGTACGACCGAGGGCTCGACGAGGAGGAGCTCGCTCCAGCTGTGGCCTCCAACGCTCAGGCATCGTCGTCTTCAGACGTGGGCAGCAGTCCCAAGGACCGTCGTCGGTCCAGCGTCAGTGCGTCGAGTACCGAGGAGCATGCGAACTTGAACAACGACGACAAGGAGAAGGCGCTGGCTTTCAGGAAGCGAGCTCTCAGCAAAGGCGATAGTGAGTCCTTTACTTCTACTCTTCGATATGCGCTGCTGCCTGTTCATTCGAGGGCATCGCTTCTTCCGTCGATTTCGTTGTAATACTGACCGACGCCCGTCCGCGCTCCCCCACAGTTGACCTCAGCTCCATCGCACGCACTTCGTCTGCTGCTTCCACCGCCAAATAGTTCACCTCTCTAGTGCAAACAAGCGAAGACGAAGCGCACTTCTCAGCCGTTCGTGTGATCCTCTCTTGGGTGCGTTATCTCATTCGCGATGGGCGGGGGGACGTCACGCTTATTTACCCCGCATTTCGCCGTCCCCCGCAGCCCCTTCCTTCACCGACGAATTTTGTCCTTTGCAACATCTTTCCTCCAACTCGTTCTCTCGTTTTCTGGTTCTCGTGAACTACACATACTTAGTCGTCTCGATACAATGTTCTGTATTTTTACGCTCCTCCCGTCCAGTTGAACAACCCGATTCCTTTGCGTTGCATCTCTTGGTCGAGCGTTGTCGTCGCCTTGTACGGTCCTCTCGGCCCCGGATTGCACCTCAAGGATAAGACTAAGCCGTCGCCTGGGCTTGCGTGTCAAAGCCCGCGACGAGACAAGGTTCGATTCTGGATTCCGCCTGTCCCTTCTTACGACCAATCCGCGGTCGGATTCTTATCTGGTGACCCTTGACCAAGCAATCATTTCAACTCGCGATCCAAAAGCAATTGGTCCTCCTACTTCCTAAAAGCTCACGTCACCGTGGTCCTTCTTATCGGCCGACAAAAACCTGACTTGCCCGCGCCCGCCCGTGGAGTGCGGTTCGGCGGTCAGGATTGAGATTTTGTCTTCGATGTTCTCGTAGAGGAAAACGTGACGTCATCACGTGAGCGTTGGCTCAGGTGCGAAGGAATCTTTCGCCCACCGAAGAACTCTGTCGGCGCGAGTGTGAAATAGCATCACTCAAGCGTAACCTTGAGCAACGGTAGCAATAATGCGTTCAAAGCGACACCGTGTGGAACGATGATGCGTGGTGAGGTTCGTATCATTCTCGGTTTCTCAGCGACAGAAGCTGTGGCGCATCATTTGGAGACTCGTTCTCTGGGTAATAATCAAGACTGACAAGAGGTCTCTGAGAAAGAGAACGGTAATATCTTGCGTAATGTGAAGCGTCATAGAGAATGTGGTGCAGGAATTGTGACTTTGCAAGCTGTCGCCGTTTCGGGATTGGTTCTAGCTCTACGTGGTCCGGCCCGTCATCTCGAACTAACACTTCGACAACCACGACAGGCAGTGTAGTGCCGTTCTAGCTGCAGAAACACTTGAATCCGACCAGCAAGCCCAGTTCAATCTTCCTAACAGCCCGCGCGCCGGTTTTTCTACCAGTCGCGATGGGCCCTGTGGCTATGAAGATTGTCGCTCACCTAGTCCAGAAAAGTCGATTTATGGCTACTGAAAGCCCTCGTGTACCTCGGTCGACGGTGTGTCTTATCCGGTGTCGTCTTTGTCGTCATTGTAGTTTAGTCCGTCGTCGAGGCCACGGAAGCAGACCGCTCGTTACCACACGAGACCCCAGCCGCACCTGCAGTATCAATATTCCACCTCTTTCGTTATCTCTCTTCTCATTCCACTCACTCTCAAGTAGATGACATGAACCATGCGACTCGCTGTCACTTAGTCAGCCGTTGGGCACAAAAGGGTTGGGCAAACTCTGTATCTTCCTCCTGCTTCCACCGCCAATACGGTTCTGGTGGTGGAGGTGTTTCCATTACTACCATAACGGGCGAGGGCGATGCCGAGCCTGTCCAGGGGTATTTGTCAGTGGTGACGAACGGCGGGTGGACTTTAGGAATTCGCATGTGGTCATCGAACTAATGAGAGGATCTTGAGGACGAAACAGAAAACCGCGTCGCATTGTCCCCACCCTCTTCTATTTCTTTACATTCCACCAAGATGCAAGCAAGGTCGAGACCTAACTTCTTCGTTGAGCCCGTCCCGACCCCTGCCCATTTCACTCACGTGATAAACGGCATTTCCTTACACAGCCACCGCTACAACGAGCAGACCCTTCCCTATCCGGTGTCCAGCCACTGCTTGTCTCCTCGTCCCATCACACAAAAGCGGTGCTGAAAAAGATCTGGCCCGCGTGAGGTCTCACATATCCTTGCATCGTGGTACTCGGGACGTCTACAAATAGGTGACTTGAGCCGTTTCCTGCCCTCTCTCACCACATCACACCGTTTCCTCATTCAAGTTCAGCACATAGCGGAGGTCTAACATCCCTGAAAGATAAAACCTGGTCAGATTAGCTCTTGGAGAGGAATTAATTCAGCAGTCTTCGCCAATCACAAAGCGGACTGGCCGGCGGCGCCGAGCGTCAGCTGGACAAACCACTGACGGCGCTCTTGGGCGGGAGACGGAGCCGTCCTCGTCCCGGGTATGCAACAATCACCAGTGGACCCATCGTTAAGTTGCTAAATTTTTCATTCTTTATGCCTAGCCTCGACACCGCCGGACTGCCACTGAATTTGGCGCCTACCCGGATGCCTACGGGAATCGCTTTTCACCTCGACTATTCGTCACGAATCCAGACCCGGAGACAATAGAAGAGCATTTGGATCAGGTAATGAAGGGGATCTGCGAGCTTAAGGAACAGGGTCTGATGTCTATGACACTTAGGGTGCACGCCCTCACGAAAGGCATCATACAGCGACACTCCCCGCGAGAACCGACGGCTTGAGCTTTCCGTCATCGATAGATCCGGAATGCGGTATCTGTGGAGACAAACTCCTTCTTCTCAACGACTACCCAGTTCCCTTGCTCGACGCAACATCCAGTTCCCGACCAGTGGGGATCGCTTTGCGTTGCCATGGAATGATCATGGGACACACCTACTGCTTCCCTTGCATCTCGACGTATCTCAAGACAATCCTATCAGAGGCCTCATTCCGCACTGTATTCCCCATCAGATGTCCACAATGCCCCTACATTATCATGGATCAGCAGGCGGAGAGGATATTGGATCGGAGGGAAATGGAAGGGCTGTGGCAATGGGCAAAACTTTTCGAGGAGGTCCAGACCGTAAGTCTCCCTCTCGTCGTTCTATAACCTTGAGTCTCAATACTGATAAAGGTGTTGTGCTTTTACGTAGTTCTACTGCCCAAATGCGGAATGCGGTACCCGGATAGAGCTCCCGTCTCGGGAATGCTCTCGCTCACTCCGCAAAACGGAATGTCCCGAGTGCAAGAAAGCTTTCTGCTTCCGATGTCAGTCTTCCTGGCACGAAGGTACGTTTCCTTTCTCCTTCGTAATCTGACTTTCTCGTTTTCGCCACGCTAACACGGCATCTCCCGTTTAGGACAATCGTGCGCTACGTTTGCCGTACGTCTCGCCATTCCATCCATCTAAAACCGTGCATTTAACACTCAATCTGCCCTTTAGCACGCCTCGGGAGCAGCGGCCCTCGACAAGGCCTTTGAAAAACTGGCAAAACAATACAACTGGCGACGATGCCCCAAATGCAGGATAGTAATCGAACGGGACGAAGGTATATTCTCTCGGCTCACTATCACTCCAACGCTCTCATACTGAGCCTCGTGTTTCCCTTAAAGGCTGTCGACACATTATTTGTAGATGCGGATATGAGTTCTGCTACAGATGTGGACGACAGTGGCGTTCAAGCTGCGGTCAATTTCGTAGCACCCTGTGTTTCCCCGTCAAACCTGATTCATGGCCCGAAACGAGAAGCAGAATCGCGGACTTCCTGCAGGATACTTTCAAAATTAGCAGATAGGATGGCGCGCGAAGCTACCGAGTACGTACGATACCTTTTATGGGAGTTTGGCGACGGACTATTCTTGGACTTGTATCATGCATGGACATTCGATGTTGACAGGATTTGAAATTTAGCTAATGGTAGTTGCTTTTTCATATTCTACTAGAGATGAGGAATAGCTGTAGGAAATGATACCCATGGTTTGACGGTTTGTCAGACTGGTTTGGGCCCTTCCAATCACTTCCAAGTTATCTTTGCAGGTTATCCAATGACATATTCTATGAGATCTAACTGGTTAATTGAGACAGGTAAAGGAGGCCAGTCGAAGAGGACTGGAAGTCCTGTATGTTCGGCTTAGGCGCACGAATCGGGGCCAATGGCGACCACGACGTTTACTTCATTATTATTTCACTGCTCGATTTACCATTCTACGAACAAGTATTTAATGTGATGCAGCCTCTTGGATGCCAGATTGCTTCTCGAACTTCAAGATGATCCCTGCCGAAGGGGGATACAACTTCAAGCCCGAATGAGGAGCCACCTTTGGTTGTTTTGATTGTTGTTAGTCCACAGGCAAATCTATTTCAATTACAATGATGGTCATTAGTCATGGAATAGCTCGAGATACAACTCTCCCAAACTTGGAACTTACCTTGGCCCCGTTTTCGGCGCTACCCTGAGCGAGATCCAAAACGAAATTGGTTCCGGCGAGGTGAAGCCTACATGCGCAAGAAGAATCCATTCCAGCAGCCTTTTGTAAGTAGCAACTCTTACTCCTTTGTGGGAGAATACGTACGTGTATCCGTCCTGGGTACCCTGAACATCCCATTCTGCAGTGTTCTTATTGTTACCAGTCAGAAGAGTACCAGCGTCTGGACGCTCCCCGGAACGCAGAGAAAGGTGAGTTCCCGTAGCTATGTTGCGAATCCGGTATCCCTGAACACCTGGCTCGAGTTCCCACTATCCACCAAGTCAAACGACATCTCCCGAGATCAAAATGGTCAGGGCTTTGATCTGTGAATGGCCCGTACCTGTTGGTTGTTTCCTTGAGTGACCTGGTACCCAATGACAGCGGCTCCGTCGTTTGAATTGCTTCCACTCAAGTCCAAAGCGGTACCAGAATGAGCATTACGGATCCAGTAGCGACCCGCTGGGCAAGCACCCTGGTAGCGGCCAGCTCCTCCCCCACCTCCGCCTCCGCCTCCGCCTCCGCCTCCTCCGGGTTGAGGCAAAGGCTGTTGCGGGCCTGGAACATCGCGCCGGTCATCGCAATGACCTCCGTCGACATCACTGGTTAGCAAATGGAGGTAGGGCTTAGGAATACTGGGCAAAGGAAAGCTTGTGCAAATTTGGGGCATACCGGACTTTATCGAACTTCCATTTCTGCTGACGCGCGTCTGTCTTTCCCCATATGTTAATCTATAGGGGAAATCGGTTATACAGGTTTTCCGTACTGAATATGCGCGGAAATCACGCATAGTTTAGCACCTACCGAGGTACCATTCTCATCCTTACCCATATCCAAGTCAATGACTTCGCGGGTCCCCTTCAAATAGATGCTAAAATAACTAAGTTAACATCCCAATGCCTCTCCTACAGAGCCCGTATGACTTACTGGTAGTTGTTGTCACCTGCATCGCAGATGTCCCAATGGCTTGCTTCTCTCTCCGTGTCTTCCGCTTTGACCCGACTTCCATCGCGATTGCCTGAAGCGTGAGCCCAGCGGCGGCTGGATACATTACGAAGAGTATAGGAATTGTCGTTCTGCTGGCGAACCTCCCACTAGCCGGATAAGGAACAACATGATCAGACGAGGGACTCAAACGTGCCAGTGCGCCTTCATGACATACCTCTTGGTTACCAGATCCAGGACGAGAGTCCCATCCGTGAATGACTTCACGATTCTTCTCGCTGTTGTCGAAGTAGGTCCCGGACTACAAGGCGGGACTTTAGCCGTTCAGCTAAGGCGCCCCCTATGCTGGGTAACCCACCTTCGAATTTTTAATGCGGTAGACGCCGGATCGGATGGTCATGATGGATGTACGTCTAGTGAGAGTGCGGGCTGCAGTCTTAAGGGAGCTGGAGTGCAGTCTTAAGGGAGCTGGAGTGAAGGCATGATGCCAGGCAGATTGCTCTTATAAAGATTAGCGCCTACATATCGATCAGTTTAAAGGTACTCACTTGAAAGAAATCAGATGACCTTCCTGCCGAGTAGAGGGCCTTGCCTGGTGCGCTCTAGACGCATCAGATAAGCCCGATAGAGTTCCTGAGCCCAAGACGCTTGGAAACGAAGCAGCCAACGCTTTTCTATTGGCATGGGAATCGCCATCACAGCTTCTGAATGGAGATCCCTCGGGTAGGTCATTCCGGGATTGCTACTTTCCTGACACCTTCTCGGTCTACCGAGCGGGAAGTCCTGTCTAATCAACACTGTGTAGGTACTGGAGAGGCTGTGTAAGATTGCGTTCCCAAGTCAGAATGCCGGTGCCTTAGGGGCAGCGGAATTGGCTCATAACGGCAATTTGTCGAGCCCAAGCCTCTTGACTTCCACTTGTCCCTCTGAAAACATTCCAATAACACAAGCTACCAGTGGCTTGTGAGCTTATGGCGAGCGTTGCATCAGGCCACATGGTGGGGGAAGTCGTCCAAATCTTTTTCAGCCTAACCGGGAATGATGATTGAACCTCCATAGCTTAGATGATTTATGTACGCTTTAATACCGCTTAGATGACAGACATAGTCTCCTGGTCTGGTTCTCTTATCAAAACTCGTCCGAATTGATCGGATAAAGTCATGGAAGTTGCTTGATAATGACATGTCCAACATGAAAGGAATAGGGTTGCAAGTTCCTATGACTCTCCCAATTCTTGATGAACAACCTTCACGGTTTCATGAAATACAGCATATCCCATGATCTTGGATTGCGGTCTTTTCTAAGCACATCTACGTCTAGGTTATTGTGTGCAGGACAGTCCATAAGAGGTCGGGACACTCCGGTGCAGGTCAGACTTCAGTAAACGTTCTGTGGTTGCACTTCCATGATCACGAGCAAGCTCTTTTGTATCTCATCTGAGCCTCGCAGTCTTCTTAATTCATAATAATGCACTTCACCTTAGAGTCTTCCGTCTATCCGATTGCTTTCCGCACGTGCTCGGCTTGTCATTGCTTCGCAGCTAGGAAACAAACCTATGACCTTGAAGGTTCTAGAATTAGCACTTGACCTGACCAGCCGTGAAGCATTAATGGTCGAGATTTGTAGCGCTTTGAGCCACCAGAGTCGGAAATAGGACATGGAACTTATGCTTAGCTCAAAGCCCCTTGCCTAACCCGACGTCGTCTTCCTAGGGTAATGAGAATATCAATACCACCGGTCACAGGTAATACCTTTAGCTTCGTCAACGTGATAGAAGATCTATCAAGGCTTATCTTTCCAAACCGATTGAAAGCGATTTTCAAGTTCTAGATCCGAAGAACAGTTCTTCGGATATCACCGGAAAAAGAAGGTTTCTAAAGCCGCAGATATGCGTAAAGTACACATGCCAGTCCTTAAAAAGCTAGAACTTCACATCGACAGAAGGAACGACTGAGTCAAGGACCGAGATGTACCGATAACTTGCACAAGGGGTGTGAAGCTTCGCTTGATCCGGAGGCATACCGCCATATTGCAGGGAGAAGGAATCTGGGAAATGTCTTCTCAGAGGCTTAATAGCGGAAGATTGGGATGGAGCCATAGTAGAGGAGTGCTAATGCGGGAACAATTGATAGATCCTAGGAGTCAGACCTCGGTGAGGGAATTCCAAATGGCAACCGCCCGCTTCCGACCCAAGAAGCATGGATTAAAAGACGCTAATAGCCTTATTTCACCTTAAAGCCCCGTAAACTACAACATGAAATGGCCGAGAGGAGATAGAAACATCGAGAAACGGAAACATTGG
>WSUD01000669.1:0-12460 GCA_019633495.1 Tulasnella sp. 427 | reverse complement strand
TAAGGTAATATCCGAAGGTAACTATTTAATTAAAACGTGTTTTAGCTAGTGGCTAATTAGTCGGGACGTTAAAAAAATGTATCGGCGAACCGGTCCAGCCGGTTCCCACGGCTCCTAACACGCCCACTAGCTACATTATCCCCTTTCCTCCTTGTAATTCCCTTTCGCCTTTTAATACTTTCACCCTTGAATACGCTAGACGAGACTATTGTATTAGCACGCTTGACGTTTTTACCGACGCCGCTCGAGATACACCATTGCCACCTTATTTTGGATAAACTGGCGGCAACTCTCGGTTAGCCTTTTACAGCCGTTCCCCTCAACTCTACCCTTACACAACTCTAATAAACCCTTCACAAAATACCTTTTTGGCAACATTTTATTAATAGATAATTAATACGTTCGTACTTAGTTCTCTATCCTACTTGTTTCCTTTCGACTCGCGGACCGTGCACCGAGTCCTTTTCTCATGGTTCAAGTCTACGCCTTTAACAGATTTAGAGCAATATCGTGTCAAAGCCGGGCGGTGAGGGTCATGAAATGGAGTAGCTGACCGAGAGAGATAGATTCATCCGGAGCTTTCTGCCTTAGCTGAACAAGAACAACCAGAAGCTCAAAGTCATTGTTTTCCGTTCATGGCTATGAGGATTCCAAACCACAGCTTGTCTCTGACGTCCATCTCTCAGTTGCACCGGTAGATAGTCTCACAGTTAAGGTATTAATTGTGACCACGAACGGTTCTCCTCAACTCAACCTCAGCCCGATTACAAAGCCTGGACCTGCGTCGGCTACTTAGACTACGTTTTGCTAAATTCTGATGAAAGTTTTCCGCCAGGTGCAGGTGCCCTCAAAACTTGACTGCAACCAGTCACAAAACTTTTGTCGCCGTCTGTACAGGGGCAGGCTGTGTGAAAAGTACCAGCCCATCAGGTTGTGTGAACATAACAGAAGCCCGCTACGTGCTTGATATATCGGTATTTGTGGTTGGAAATCAAAAATATAGGGCTGAGCCACTTGGAGAGCTGCGATATCGTCACATGCAAGGGAGGGTGCAAGCAAGATATTGTAGAGCTGGAGACAATCCTGGCAGGAGAAACGAGCGTAGGCATATACCTATATCGTATGTATTGAATTGGTGCTTTTTATGGGGTATTCCAGAGCACTTCTACACAAATTTGTCTTGGAATTCAGCATGCTTTGAGTCACGACCACGCGCGCAACAAGTCTCGCCGCACCGCGGGTCGCGCGTGACGGGGATCTCCCGACACTATCACACTACCGGACTCGGCAACAGCACAATAACCGAGCATCACACCAGTATAGAACAAAGACTCCCACAATACTCGGAACCGATATCAGATGAGCTGCGGTGCAGCCCACCCCACATGAACGTTCTGCTTCGCAGCATCTATCTCGGAGATCTAATGCCGCACACTTAGATATATATACACGTAGGCGTTGGAGGGCTTAACTCTCCAACGTAGCAACACTTAACCACACACCCCTGTACCTCTGCCTCGAATAACTACTCTCTGAACCCTTGCCTTGCCTTCGCCTTTCGTCTTCTGCTACGTGGAGACCTAAGCCCCCTAGCCCCAGTCCTGACAGTTTGCTATGTTCAAGTAGCTTACCTCTCCACACACCACGGATTACCCAGCCAGCATCGAGGATTTTTTCCTTGACATCATTCAACTCCACCGCCAGTACTGGTTCATAGTACAACACCTCCTCCTCGTCTGGTTCTTCGACCAGTTCTACCGAAGAACTGTACAATGTGTTGTTCGAGACTACCTGGTGTACCTCGACCGATTCTTCCGAAACAACCAACCCCCCACCCGCAAATAAACTGGACCCTTCCCACAGTTACGCTATCGCGTATAGCCACGCAGCACACAGAAGCGCAAAAGCCTGTGGTCCAAAACACAACCAGCATCGCAAAACCCCCCCGACTCCCGAGTGCAAACCGGCGCGATCCACCATCACCCATCCGGAAATCAGATACTACAAGTGCTGTTGTCGTTGTGAGCACGATAACACCATCCACCCCACCGTCATTGCCAAGAAGCGGGAGAAGAAACCCGCCGCTCCGATTCAACCCATTAGCCCCGGCTGGTCCAGCCCGACCATTATCTTCACCAACCGGCCCAAACCCCCAAACCCCAACCGCAAGACATTTAAAGATGCCCTGTGGGCCACACTACAACCTGGATCGATTTCGCCTGCCAGACGTACCTGAAGTCGTCACGGACCAAGAAGTAGCAGACTTTATCAGCAAGGCCGTAGACCTCACCTATCGGATCACCTGAAATAACCCGAACGTCGCCCAAACGTGCAGGAAAACTGGAAACCAACGACCATCGACCAAACCTGTCTATCAACGACCTCAACCATCCATCAAGAAAAGAAAGAACACCTACGTCAGCAAGCCACCCCAACTCAACAAGGACCCAATCCCCAACATCTGGCTGTGGAACCACCGTGCATACCACCCATCCACTAGTTCCTACAACTATTGGGGAGAGTGGAACCCTAGGTATAAGTTCAATCGAAAAGTCGGAATCAAGTTTGATCAAGCAATCCAAGACGCGGCCGAAAGCAACTTCCAGGGGAAAACGTCGCTTCGCCAGTAACTCGGAAGAACACGAGCGCCTTCTCAAAGACATACGGAGGAAGTACGACGACCATTTCCCCTGCACCCCGCTAATTGACCCCTCCTACTTGTTAATTCCCAACTACTCGAATACGTTACAGTGAAAACTATTACTAGCGCACCTGACATTTTTACCAACACCGCATGAGATACACCGGTGCCGCCTCATTTTGGATAACCGGCGGCAAGTCCCTGTTAGCCTTTTCCAGATGTTCCCCTCAACTCTACCATTACTCGACTCTAATAAAACCTTCTCGGAATAACTTTACAACAACACTTTGTTAATAACTAATTAGTACATTTGTAACTATTGTGACAACCTTGTCACGTCCTATCACGTGATGTAGCAAGATGTGAGTCACATGATTTGACAATTCTCATCACATGGTCAACCCAGTTTACCGGATCCCTAATTAACCGACGATGTTCTCTAAGGTTCCATGATGTTCCAGATATTTGTCAGCGCCTCATGCTTGCCTCTCCTTTCTTAGTCACGAAGTCGTGTTTAGCAGTATTCTGCAGCATGTTCTCGTTGTGTTGTAGAAAAAACGCGACGGAATGAGGAGGTTTGTTCCTCATTTTGCCTATTGTCTTCCCACAGTCCCATAGTCCAGTCCAAGCCTTTTTCCTCTTCTCCACTACTACATAGCGTTGCTCTTCCCTGCACACTATCTCTTATCCATAGTCCACAGTCCACAGAGGGTTCTTCGCCTCTCCAAGCCACAGCCACAGCCCCAATCCCTGACACTAATTAATTATTTACTACTTCTCTGTTCGACTCGCAGACCACACACCAAGCCCAATTCTCACGGTTTGAATCTACGGCTTTAACATAAGTCACCAATCACTGTTTCTGGTGTCTCATAATTCAATTGAAAGTGGGTGTTTTAATCTGTGGAATTACTGGGTCCTCAAGTGATTGGAGATATAAGCATATGGTAGACCAAGTGGCTTGCTTCAAGTAGACCACTAGGGAGTGCAGTAAATCACTTTGATCAGTGATGCTCCTGCTCATTGTGCTAGTGTGCTTCATCTGATAGAAGAATCTCATGTTGCCCTCAGATACTCTGTTCTTCTGGTAGATGCTTGTTGCATGTCCACTTGACTAAGTACTTCAATAGTGTGTAACCTGTGGCTACTGGATTTATTGAGTACAGTACCGCTTTTCATATATGGATCAAAAAGCCTGAGTTCTATCAGCTCAACAATAGTAATATTTTGCTCACTTGTTTGTGACCGCTCTTTCCTCAAAGCTGATCAAGTCTTTTTAGGCTTTGTAGCCTGACGTTGGGTGGAAGGAGCATGACAACACCCATCTGAGAACATTTGGATTGCAAAGAGCAAGAGGCAGCAAGCTCAACCTACAAAGAAGTAGAGATGTGAGGTGAAAGACAGGATGCTGCTTGGGTTGAGGAGGGTGATGTATGAGAATGCATCAGGACCACCCAAGAGTGTGGATACTGTCTTTTTGTGTATCCTGCTACAAACACAGGTGCAGAGGATGTTTCAGATGCTTCCTTGATGTTCCTCCTGCTGGGTTTGTCAGAACAAGATGCTGAGGTGCACTCATGGTTGATCCAATCAAACCTGCATAACACCCTCAGTTCAGGGGGGTCCCTGGACAAGCCAGTTGATGTCACAAGCTTTCCTTAAAGACATATCAGAGAAAAGAGAGCAACAACTATTAAGCTATAATTGCAAACACTAAGGAGACTATTTGATCTTGGTTTGTTGGTGAGAGAAGGGGGTAGCAACTGCTCTGCTATATAATGGTTCCAATTTTGTTCTGGACCTAGGTTCTTTCTCAACTCAACTAGCCTAACCATATGATTAAAGAGGTAGGGTATGTCTCAACAAGGCCACTTGATGCTGCAACCACCGATTGTACTTGGCATCCTTCAATTAGTTAGTAGAAGGCTCTAGTAGTGAATGCCACTTTGCTTTGTTTTATTGACTGTAGCTATAGCTCACCAGTAAATATAGGAGGGATAGTAGTCAAGATTGGTTGAGGAAGTAGCTGTGTTGAGGACAAGGGAGTGGTAGGTCTACGTCAAGCTCACAGCATAGACTTGGACAAAAAACCTTCAAATACCTGCTCAAATGAATCTGAGGAGAGTTGAGCAGGGAAGGTGACATTAGTGCTACGGAATGATGTTATATTGAAAAGGAATAGTGGCTAACCTTCATGCACAGATTGCCCAGAATGATGCACATTGAATAGGATATGGTAGTTACTTGAATGTTCAGAGGGATGAAGTTTAATATCAGAAGGAACAACTAGTGTAGTTTGCCTGTGCTGGTGAAGTCTAGAAACTGCAGCACAGGCAGTGGATGAGAGACAGCAGTCATCCAAGTCTATTTGGCTTTCTCTTGTAGTGCCAGGACACTCCAAGTAGGGGCAGTAACATAAAGTTAGAGGCTGATGAGGAAGGTGCCACTTGTGGTTTCATAGGTGGAAGGTTGTATTCCTTGGTTCAAGCCTTAAGAAGATCTTTGAGCTTAGCCAGAAGTCCCAATGTTGCACTGAGCATTATTCTTATATTTCTTGCACCTTCAATTTGTTCCAATAATCCATTTGGACTGGCTCCCAAAATTTGATGATTAGAACCAAGATCCACAATACTCATGCCAAACCAGGTAAGGTCAAAGTTGTAGCACTGTAGTCCCTGGCTGTTGTTATCATTATGTCTGACTGAGCTCTTAAAATCAGCACCTCCATTGAGCATTTGTGTATCATCATCAATGTTGGTTGGTCCAGGTAGGTCTTGATGGTATTGAAGAACTTTGAGCCATGCTGCTGCTCCTAGTCAAAGCTTAGGGTTGAGAAATATGTCCTCTCATGTACTCTAGAAGCCTGCAATCCATCATGGATTGGTACAGCCTTTAGCTTGAGGGAAAAGAGTTTCAAACACTTTGATCTTACTTAATCCCAGATAGAAGAAGCTCTGGTGTGTTATCAACAAAGGGAATCATGACTGTTACATATCTTCATAGGTGAGTTGTTCAAATTTGTGCACCCACACAGCTGGCCAATGAAGCCAAGCATATGGCCAGGAGCTAGATAGTATAAAGGAAAGATCATTGGGTGCTTAGGAACATTATCATTATTTCATAGCATGTTAACTGCTTTGATTTAATACCTTCAGTCATGGTGTATTACACTGAGGAGTCACTTGCATATTGTCAGTCTAGGCTGAAACAACCCCTATAACGTCATGCAGAGCACAAAGTAGTATCTCAAACAATGTAGGATGAAGAAAATATATCATTCCACTTGAGCAGCCTATCAGGTGGATGACTGCTCCTCATCATCCACTCATTATGTTACTGTTAACAACGGAATATCTCACACGCTGGCGAGGGAAGATGATCGATGATATTAGTCAAGAGAGAATACAGGAACGTACGGAACTCATACCTGGCGAGGGAAGATGATCGATGGAGATCATTCCTCTCGCCCTACGAACAGCTATATATACTAAGCAGGACAAACACAGACAAAGAGTTCTACTACAATGTTTGTAATTATTATTTAACAGTTACATGGGTGTAGATACCTTGCTTCAATCAGTGAAAATAAATGTTTGGATTAGTAAGAGGTGATGCTTTGGTACTACCTTGAGAGTTCCTAATTGTTCAACCTCCCAAGCACCTCCAAATAGATGATTGACGGGGATGTAAAAAAATGCAAGGTCAGTCATGCATGCTTGGATGTGAGTAGATACTGTCTCAAACTCATACAAACATTTATTGCTTGTTCATCACATGTGTTTGGACCTCCAGCTCAGATCAATGGCCATTATACCCCTTACATGCTACACAAAACCACGGGGCCAATAACTTGTAATGCCCAGTCAATAAGTGCCTAATTCAAGTGCTTTATGCTTCAAGCTAAATATTGAGCAGGGTAGAGTGTTCAACTTCTTATGATGAGCCTAAATTGAAGGTCATTTGCTTATCACAGCTTAGGTGGCTGTGTCAGGGTTTAGGACTGTGGCTATGACTTGGAGAGGCGAAGAACCCTCTGTAGACTGTGGACTATGGATAAGAGATAGTGCGCAGGGAAGAGCAACACTATGTAGCAGTGGAGAAAGGGAAAAGGCTTGGATTGGACTATGAGGCTATGGGGAGACAATAGGCGGAATGAGGAACAAACCTCCTCATTCCGTTGCGTTTACATACCTGCTCTAATGTTTCCAGAAGCTTCTACGACATGAGGAGAACATGCTGGAGAGGAATGCTAAACACGACTTTGGGACTAAGAAAGGAGAGGCAAGCATGAGGCACTGACGAATGTGTGGAAAATCATGGAACCTTAGAGAACATCATCGGTTACTTAGGGATCTGGTAAGCTGGATTGATCATGTGATGGGAATTACCAAGCCATGTGACACCCATCTTGCTAAGTCACGTGGTAGGATGTGACAAGGTCATCACAGGCTGAACAGCAATCTAAGTGCTGCCCTATGCAATATCTATCTGGGACCTCTCAGCAAGAAGCTATTTGATTGCACTTGTGATGAAGATAGAGATATCATCAACTCTTATAGAATCTATGTCAGTATTGTTAAGCACCAAGCAGGGTCAGTCAATGAGCCATAGGCATTCATAGGCCTAGTGGAAAGGTTGAATGCCTTGGATTGACAATGGATGCAGCTTCAACAGCCACTTGTTTGATAGATCCTGCAAGAGTAAACAGGCTTCATTTTGAACTCAGTAACACTGATTCATTAGTTTAAGAAACCAGCAACATTATCTTGCTGTAAAAAGAACTGTAAGGGTTTGGACCAGTGAGGATGAGGTGTTCAGCGCACTTGATGTTTTTTGTTAAAAACGGAGTATCTCACACGCTGGCGAGGGAAGATGATCGATGATATTAGTCAAGAGAGAATACAGGAACGTACGGAACTCATACCTGGCGAGGGAAGATGATCGATGGAGATCATTCCTCTCGCCCTACGGACAGCTATATATACTAGGCAGGACAAACACAGACAAAGAGTTCTACTACAATGTTCGTAATTATTATTTAACACACCCCCTTAATTCGAACGTTACATAAGTCCCAATCCGAGGCGATGTTCTTCTACTAATGGTTTCGGTAAAGGTTTTGTAAGAACATCTGCTGTCATTTGAGCAGTCGGAATGAAATAGACCTCAAGGTTCTTCCTTCGGACTTGTTCTCTAATCCAATGGTGTCTGATGTCCACATGTTTCATACGCCCATGATGTTCTGGATTCTTGGTGACCGCGATTGCTGACTGATTATCCATGATAAGGGGGGAAGCAACGTCAACCTTGAATCCGAGCTCCTTCAATAAACCTCGCATCCAAACTACTTCTTGTGCAGCTGTAGATGCTGCGATGTACTCGGCTTCAGTTGAAGACCATGCGACTGAGGTCTGTTTCTTGCTGGACCAGCTAATGGCCCCCGTTCCCATCTTAAGGAAGTATCCCGTAGTCGATCTTTGCGTATCAACACATCCGGCATGATTGGAATCGCTGTACGCCCTGAATAGCTCACTAGACAGTTTAGTTTCACCATCGACAGGTTTGTATGTGAGTTTCAAGTCCATGGTCGACTTTAGGTACCGGAATAGGTGTTTGACAGCTTTCCAGTGCGTTGGTCCAGGATCAGAGTTGAATTGCGCGAGTTTTGCAACAGTATACACAATGTCGGGTCGAGTGGCTACAGCCAAGTACATGAGAGCGCCGACTGCGTTGATGTACGGAGTGTTGACCATATCGGCTCTTTCTTCGTCGTTGGATGGGGCTTGAGTGCGACTGAGGTGAGATCCAGGATCCATGGGTGTCCCGATCCCGCTGCAATCCGACATGTTGAATCGCTCAAGCACATCGATGATGTATTGCTTCTGCGATAGTTGTAGTGTGCGTGCGTTTTGGTCGTATTCGACTTTGATCCCCAGTAGGTACGATGTTGGGCCGAGGTCACGGATTTTGAAGTGTTTGGCAAGTTTGTCTTTCACCCAGGTAATCCTTTCATCTGAGTTCGACGTAATGGTGATGTCGTCAACGAATACTGGGAGGATTACTCGTATGTCCTCTAGTTGCCATAGATAAATGCTGGGATCGGTGTTGGTTTGTTTGAATCCTAGCTTCTCTAATGTCTCTCCGAGTTTCTGATACCAAAGTCGTCCTGCTTGTTTTAGACCGTAAAGACCCTTTTTCAGCTTACAGACCCATCTTTCTCCTTGCTTCCCGTTTTGCGTGAATCCCTCAGGTTGTTCCATGTAGACTTCGTACTCCTTTTTGAGTTCTCCGTTTAGGTAGGCGTTTGAGATGTCTAGCGATTCAATCCGTTCTCCGTTCAGTGCGGCTTGGGCTAGAATCGCTCGCAAGGCTGCTAGACGGGCTGTTGGTGCGAAGACTTGATCGAAGTCCATTCCTGGCACCTGTGCGTATCCTTTCGCGACGAGTCGAGCCTTGTATCTTTCGATGGATCCATCCGATTTTCGTTTGATAAGGAAGACCCATCTGGACCCAATGGCTTTTCATCCTTGGGGCAGTTGTACTAGTTCCCATGTCCCGTTCTTGCGAAGGGCTTCGATTTCGTTCTCAGCGGCCTCTATCCATTTGTTGGAATCTGGACGGGACATCGCTTCCTTCCAGCTCCGAGGTGAGTCCTCTGGTCGGGTTCCCGTGCTGAGGGCTTTTTCGGTTGCGATCTCAAAACCTATTTGTTGAGCTGTCATCCATGATACGAAGTCGTTACTTTCGCCATAAACGTATTCGAGGGAATCGACGATGGGAGTTACTTTCAGGGCCGCATCGATGTCTGCTTCTTCGTTGTCCAAAGAGTGGAATGGGTTGAGAACAGGTTGTGGATCATTGTTGTCGATGTTTTCTGCACCCCCTTGATCCGCTATCTGTTCTTGGGTATCCTGTTGCCGTCTTGGTGCAGGTTTTGTCCCCCTCCTCGTTCCTTCATAGTAGTCCTTGACTTTCTCCGCCGCCTTTCTGATGGGTCGGGACCCTTGCGGGGGGAGTGCCTCCTTCTCTTTCTGGCCGGTTACCGTCTCTGCAAATGTCCGTTTTCGTACTGGTATTTCGAAAGATGGTTGTGCCGGTGTGTTTGGTTGCGAAGATGTTGGGAATTCTACCTTTTCTTCTGTTTTTGGTAGAGGAGGAGTCGGTGGAGGTGGCGCAGGAGGTGCTGGTGGGGGTGGTGCAGGTTCATCGTCGTCTGTCCAGAAGAGTTCAATCTTTGCTGGGTCTGGCTGTACCGTACTCGTCTTTGTTGACAATCCCAGGAAGGACGTTTCATCAAAGATGGCGTTGCGAGTGACGTTGACCTTTTTGGATACTGGGTCGTAGAATTTCCATCCCTTGAACCCTTCTTCGAATCCGATGAAGATGCATGGACGAGTATGTGACTCCAAGTTCTTCCTGTCTTTCCTTAATACGTTCACGTAGGTCCTGCATCCGAACGTCCTGAACATTTTTAAGTCTGGCCTCTTTTTATGCCAGTACTCAAATGATGTTGTATCCGATAACGATGATGACGGGGTGACGTTCAGGATTTCTGTGAGGTACAGGAGTGCATATCCCCAGAAGCTTTGAGGGAGGTTTGCTTGGTTCAACATAGCGACTATGCCTTCGGCCAGTGTTCGATTCAACCTTTCAGCTACTCCATTTTGCAAGGGTGTTGCTCGGATTGTTCGTTCACGCACAATTCCTTGGTCGTCTAAGAATTTTTGGAGGTCTTCACTCATGAATTCTCCACCTTTGTCGTTGCGGATGATCTTGACTTTCTTTCCTGTTTGCCTTTCGACCATGACAATGTATTTCTTTATTATGTCGGATGCCTCGCTTTTGGCTTTCATAGGGTAGGTGTGCTTATTTCGACTGGCGTCATCCACGAGTACTATCCAGTATTTGCATCCGGTCGCTGTTCTGGGAAGTGGACCGTGCATGTCGACGTGTACTCGTACTA
Source organism: Tulasnella sp. 427 (assembly GCA_019633495.1). Classification (NCBI taxonomy): domain Eukaryota; kingdom Fungi; phylum Basidiomycota; class Agaricomycetes; order Cantharellales; family Tulasnellaceae; genus Tulasnella; species Tulasnella sp. 427. The sequence continues at coordinate 1,856 of WSUD01000669.1, read as the reverse complement.
AGATTTCTGTCGCTTGATTCTCGGAGAGTTTTGGAAAGGGGTCTCGGTGTTGTTTTCCGGCGATGCAGTGTTCACACAAATCTATTTCTAGCACCCCCTCAACAGCGAGACCGTGTACTAGATTCTTTGATATCAACCGTTCCAGCCTGTCCCTTCCTATGTGCCCCAGTCGCTGGTGTAGCAGGTTCTTGTTGACTTTTGCAACGTATGCCGTCTCGGTGTTGTCGAGGGTATCACCGTCCAGTATGGCGACCTTTCCTCTTATTGTTCCCGTGAATAGTGTCTCACCGTCTTTGTAGAAGACTAGACTCCTGTCCTGGATTGTTACACGCAATTTGGAATCAAGTACAGCAGATATGATTGAGAAAAGGTTGTTCGACAGTGATGGTACATATAAGACTCACGAAAACGTAACAGACTCGAATTTCATAGGATTAAAAACGACCGATCCTTTACCAGTAGCCCAGACAATCTCATTGTTGGCTAGGCGTATGGGGATCCTGCATGGTTGCATGTCTCTCATCCATTCCTTGTGAGGGGTCATATGTGACGTGGCCCCTGAGTCAGCGTTCCACATATAGTCAGTTGGACCGTTCTCTTTTCGTAATAGAGGTGGACTTGCCAGATGTGCGACCTCAGCGATGTTCGCACGCTCTTCTTCTTCTGTCGCTGCGTTGGCTTTGGGTGGCTGCTTGTTCAGCTTCTTGCATTCCTTGGTCGCATGTGAGTTGTTTGGACCGTGCTCCTTGCAGAAGAAAGGTTTCCACTCCCCCGATTTCCTTCCGTTTTTGGTAAACGTCCTGGCCGCAAATGCTGCTGGACCGTTCTTCGCGAGGTTGTCGGATTGGTCTTGGTGGACCGCGTTTTGGAGGTGGACGAGGGCGTCTTGGATTGTTCGCGTTCCATGCATCACTGCGTATTTGACCATCTTGACGTCCTCGCTTGTACCTAGACCGAGGATGATGACGCTCACAACTAGCTCGTCGACGAGATTGTTTGCTGAGAATGCTTCTGTTGCCGTCGCATCGACCAGGTTTACGGTAGTCGCATGCGTTGCGGTGTCGTTGCAGACTGCAGTGGCGGTGGCCTGGACGAGTGCGATCCCTGCAGGTAGCAAGGCTTTCAGTTGATTTCCTGCGTCGACAGCGCGATTCCCGTATTCTATGAGCGTTTCTTCGGGATGGTCGGGGTCGCGATACGTGATCGTCATGAGCTTTTGGGTGGCGAAGAAGCGGGTGCTGGCGTCTTTCTTTTCGTAGTGGTTGTTGAGTGCTGTCCAGATGGCAGCTGGGTCTCTGATGCTAATGTTGTTCAATAGGGCTCGGTGGGCTTGGTCAAGGGTTCCGAGTAGGTAGCCTGACATTTTACTGAGTCAATGGTCATAGTCTCGTTTGTCTGCTGCTAGTGCTGTTGTAGCTGGTCGTGTTTCTATGCCTAGTAATATGTCATAGGCGACGAGAGAGAGTGCTGCTGCCTCGCATTTTTCTTTCCATTCGCGGTGGTTTGTCGCGGTAAGGAAGTTTGCCGAGGGCTTAAGCGTGTCGTTTATGTCTGACATGATGGTGACGTTGGTGTGGTAGCTCTTGAGTGTGTGCGTCGGATTTGAGATAAATGATAAGACGTCTTCGACCTCAAGCTACTCAGTGGCTTTGATACCGTGGTCGGGTGACCTCTCAAAGGCAGTGGGCAGATGACGGCTCGTAGACGAATGGGAGAGAGATGAGAGTCTCTGAAAGTGCGATGTTACTTGGGGTAAAGCCCAAAACGCCTGCTGAAATCCCGGGAATGGGGACCAGTCTTTCAGGGGAATGAGTGGGTAGTGTGATGGAGGGGACACGTAGGCTTTGGATCTATCG
>WSUD01000668.1:0-12470 GCA_019633495.1 Tulasnella sp. 427 | reverse complement strand
TGACCCATACTCAGCTAAAGTCCGCACATGTCCGACGACCGCCACTCACCGAACCATTCCTGAAACACTTCTCCCCGTTGGACTGCGGTAGATCTACACGTATGCGTATCCATCGACCATCAACTTAGGCATTTGAAATGTGGTTCAAAGCAAGCCCAAAAGGAGCACACGTACCATTCCATCCATCACAGGAGTCCACATCGGCTGCGTGCCAAGGCTGAGCATCATGGACGATTCCTCCGTTGAACCTCCCTAATCTCGATATTTCGGAGGTTCGATGCGATGTCAGAAGGTTACTTGCGTTCAACTACGATCTGTATCCATGTCCCCGTTCGGGGGATCACAGGCCGAAGGCCGAGGAAAGTGGTTGGACGGCCCGATGTACGCGAGTAATGTGACCATAGGTCCGGATCGTCGTCGGGTGAGTCAAGGTTAGGAACGAAGGAATAACGGCAGGAAGGAGTTAGAGTGCGGAAGGAGTGGTGAGCAAACGACCGTCACGTTTCATTACGTCCATCATCCGCGCGACTCACAAGCAGTTACGAGCTGTCACGATGGTCGACTTGTCCCAGAAAGGCAGTACCGCTGGTAGGCACAATGTGACCTCGAGGATGTGTGTTTTGCTCCTAGAATTGGCGTCCCGCTTGCTTTAGGCTGTAGAAATAAGTTAGCGACCAGAAGCATGATCTCCAAAATGGAAATGGCGTTTCGTCTACAAACCTTGAAGCCCAGCCTCAACCTCAAGCTGGCGTTCTGATCGATGAAAAAGGAAAGGAGTCGGCAAGGCGCCTCAATGTGATCCTACTTCAGCAGCCGCCCGCGTTGTCTTTCCGCGAGGTTCTGAAGTCGAGAGTACGGACCAGATGCAGACATTTGCGAGCCTCTAAATATGTCTCGGGAGGCCTAGCTTCTATTGTACAAGAATGGTAACTGAGTCCACAGATCACCAACCCTTCCCGTGATCTCACATCCGCACATGGGAGCATGGATGACACTTTATGTTCCCTCAACGACTAATGCTCTCCAATGGCCATTTGGAGACGTCAACCAAGTATGGAATTTCCTCTTCCACTCCTTGATGTTTCCTCACCTCATTCCCAGAAGGCAAGGGGTCATAACGTGCTCCCGGGAGCCTCCTCTTTCGCCCATTGGTGGGCCCCAGGCCTTTCCATCCTCACTCCCTGTCAGGAACAGATGCCGCGGCCTCACCTTATACTGACATCAGTTTCCCAACTGAGAGTCGGTGCGACGATGGTTTCCTGGTGCTTGGCTGTGGCTGAGCCAGGTCCGCGCTTCCCTTTTCATCTCAAGCTTCCGGTAAGAGCCACTAGCTCCAAACCAATCTCTTTTTCCCGAGCCAAAGAGGCCTCTCTTTCTGTGAGGCACTTTTTGAAGTTCGATTCAACTCAAGGTTGGAAGTCCCCAGCCAGGTCTCCCAGGGAACCACTCAAGCCGATCTCCCTGACATCCTATGCCGAGGTATGGCGTCTATTTTCGATACAAAAGAGCTTAATGCAACCGCTTCAATCAGTTTAGTACATGGGGGAATTGGTTTGTTCGTCGCTCCGATGGTTTGGGGCGATCTCACACGCTTGTGGATGTCCGAGGCAACTGGCGGCTGACCCTATCTTAGTAATTTCTAGAACGAACTTGTCGAATTACGATGTGGAACCCGCAATTTGGAGAGAGTTTCGAAATGGTCGTCATGGCGCTCCTAATAGGATCATTGACGTTTAGAGCGCCAGAACCGCCGATGTGTGCCCAGACCGCGATCTTGGTGTCCGAGTCTCAACTCACTTTAAAATCAAATACGTACGTGATAAATTCCTTCTGGATGACTCCCAGAGAGTGAAAGTATGGGGGCGTCAGGGCGATCCGTAGCGAGGCTGGGTGCGGTCTTGAGGTCAGGCCGGACGAAAACGGGGTAACGCTCACCAAGCTCTTCTTTATGGAGCACATGGAGCGTGCGAGCTGCCAGAATCTGCTATTACGCTGTGACGTGGTGCCGTAAACTCCTTCCCGGCAGCTTCATGGCATGACTGATGGTGGAGGGCGACCGGTTCAAGCCGACGGTACAGAAGCATTAGCCACTTGTATCGTGTTCAACTGAGTTACATCCACATAGTATACCGTCGACATCCTTCTGTACTTGTCATGACTATGGCATGTTCTCAAGCCCATCAGGAGCAGAAGTGGTGGATAAGCTCGCTCAGGGTTTACGCCACATCGACAAAGCCCGCTGAAGCCCGTCCAAACGATGAGCCCGTGTTCAACTTTGATCTCGTCACAACACCGTCCTCTGGTTCGTTACTACTACCTACAGCGATCACTAGAGTTCAATCACTATGGAGAAGGCTATATTCGAGGAAACTGTCAAGATGTGGGGGGTAAGAGCCAAGACGGTAGAAGCCGAGCGCGATGCTCTCAAGAGGGAAATGGATGAACTGAGAAGGGAACGCGACATCATTCAAGAGAGACTTCAAGAGGTCACGCAGGATACCGAGAGACTAAAGGCTGAACTAGAAAATACCAACGAACGCGTGAGCACGTGATCCATTTGGACATAGCGGGCGTTTTTGACCTCCAAGTGTGGCGTCTTTTTTTTGCCAGCTGCTGCAAAGCGAAGTAAGCTCGTATTGCAGCTAGCCGTCTTGAGCGACGACTTAAATTTTCGTAGGCCGAAAAGGAAACGGAACGAGAGCGGGTCAGAGACTTGTTGCAGGAAGTGGATCGCCTCAAGGTTCGTCAATTATCGGCAATGGGTACTTGTATCATGTCACGCACAAGGCTGATAGCGCACTGCAGAGTAGCTCTACTCCACAAGATTTAATCCATCATAACACCCATAACAAGGTTGTTTCTGGTCCGGTGAGCCTTTCACTTCCGCCGGAGCGGACTACGTGCTCATTTACGGGCGAAATATTTCGGAAATAGACTCAGCCAAGACAAGTCGTCAAAAAAGAAGAAGAAGAAGAATATATCAAGGTAGAAGAGGATGTTAAGCCTATTATCCTGCAGATGGGTGCCGAAGTGGACGATCTCGTAAGTCACGAGCTTCACGGTGGCCTAAGTCCATTTATCTCATAACGCGAATGTTGAGTCTAGGCCGACGCCAATGCAGTGCCCGAACATCGGCGGGACATGCTGAATCTTCTCCCTCCTATTAATTTGAATCTTCCGGATGAGGGTCTCGGAAAGGCTTTTTCTCGACCGGAAATCACGAAGGTCCTGGGAGGAAACCCGCAGGTAGGTTACTCTGCTCACTCGAAAGGCAACAGAATCTGACCAATTCACTCCGCATCGGGTCATAGCAAGCGACCGGCAGGTAGTCTTATGTTTCTTCAGTCAGTCCAACCTGAATTCTCAGAGTCCCTATCAGCGAGTACTTTGCCTTCAAACACAGCTCGAACCCATGGCTACCCAAGTCAAGACTGTACGTCCCTATGAGGGTAATCTGTAGCCCCCACAGCTAACTTTTGGGACTTCTCATCTAGGGAGCACGGATTTGCTTTTGTCGGTCTACCAGGCAGCAGGCTGAAGGATGACATGATTGCGGTCGATGGCCCTGTGGTCAGACCTCTGTTTGTAGGATTCCGACAGCCGGAAGATCCTTTAAAGATAGGATGGCACTACATGGGAACATATGAGTTCAGCATCCCGCCTTCACATCAACGACCGAAAGCGGAAGACGAGCTGGGTAACGGAGAACCGCAATTCCTCACCGTACTGGAGTGGGAATCGCTAACGGAACCCGTAAGCTCTTGTCCTTTTCTGTTATTAATTCAAGATATTGACATCTCATTAGTTCCGGATTGAGTATACCAAAATGGCTGCATCTCGCTACGGAATCTCTCCTAGCCAACTAGCGGAAGATTATTCCATCGGTCAAAGAGGGTGCCCCTTCCGCCTTGCGAAGTGCGTTGGATTCAATAACGAAATTTATCAGCGTTTGAAAGCAAGAGATATATCCCAACGCCCTATGACCTCAAAAAAGAAAGCACAACAGAGCGCGCTGCTAGCGCTCAAACGAAAGAGGGAAAAGGACGACTCTAATTCAAACTCCAGATCAAAACGCTTGCAAGGCTCTAACGAAGAGAACTTTAAGGAAGAAGAGATTACCATGGACCTAGAATGATCTCGGCTCTAAGATGCTTATTGATCTGCCTCAAGGGGCATGTTATATCCAACTTCTTCCTGCCAATCAAAATCATATTTTCTGTTCATTGAACCTCAGGTAAGAGCCTGCACGAGAAATCACAAAGTGGATGTTGCTTTGGGAGGCGGGTCCAATGCCTGGAGTCCATGGCGAAGGGCGCGGCGGAAAGTCAACCGTGGAAATTCAAGGGGAGACCGCAAAGGGTCGAGTGCTCCTTGGCGTCTTTTCATTACGATCAATCTTGCTCCTAGTCAAGCCCAGGCTTGCTGCAAGCAAACTCGTCAATGTCACTGCTCTCAAAGCTACTACGCGGTCCTGCAGAGGTCAAGCCAGCTCCGGACCCGGCCGCCGAGTTTCACAACTCTTGGATTATCGTTAAAGTAGGACCGATGTTATGAGCCGTCGTCAACTTGATTAACGCGTCCTGAACTAAGGAAACTCTACTAGTACCCGATGAACGTCAGCTATCACGAGGGATTCGGTCGACTCAGGTCCCAAGTCATCTGCAATCGATGACAGACGCTCTCGTGCGCGAATCCACTCAGTATGAAGAGTAAGCGTGAGCGCCGCGTGATTTTCTGCGTCTCATATAGCGTCTGACGTTCATCTAGTTCTACAGGTCCATGTCTGGAGTATTTGCTCAGGAATGGTGAGATAGCTCACCTCGTTGTCAATCCAGACCCCGGGTGGACTCTACAACAATCATCTTCGCTCTTTAGATATTCTAAACACGGTGGTTCGCCTAAGCGAAGCGGATCGACCTTTTGGGATTCAAGCCGAGGTCCTGCGCACCATCTCAAACCTTGTTGTCATGCTGGATGAAAGGTTTCTTGTCCACTCGACGGTTCACAAGGCCGTGATTAGGCTCCTTCAGGCTTGTATGGGAGACGAAATCGCTGAGCAGACAGCGGGGAAGGGGAGACCAATGGGAGCGGCCGGTTCTGCCGGGAAATCGTCACCTTCAGAGTATGAAGAGGATCGTAAGTCTGGCATTCCACTACCGAGTGAAGCTCCGCTGACTTTGCTGCAGTTGTCAACCTCCTTTGCACCCTTTGTAGTCGCATACGCACGTATCCGGAACTCCTCCTCATCTTCTTTCAAGACAGAAATTGGACGATCCAGCACACGCCGCTTCTAGGCTCGGATGACGGCTTCCTTAGCGAGGAGGATGAAGAAGAGGATGAAGACAATGACGAGGACAAGGAAGACAGTGGCGCGAAAGCCGCAACCGCGATCGGTGCAGAAGATTCTTCTTCAAATATCTCGGAGGACAGCGGTCAGGAGGAACCTTACGACGATGAATCTGACGGAGACCTATCTGCGACCCCTACGAAGCAGACGGTGCTACTTCCTCGATCATTTTCTCGTTCTAACGCGCCATCTCCGGCATCATCCGCGCCTCAAAGCTTCCGCGGGCCACCACCTCTTATAACAAAACCACATTACGAGTTTTTGATATTCACTTACCTCATGCGCTTCATCCACCGGGAAGGTGCCATCGGCGAATACGGTCGCGCCGGCTTGCTCTTCCTGCTGGACATCGCCATGTCCGCCCAGGAAATGAAATTTCAAAGCAAACCCACCGGCCACGACCCCCTCTCCGACATTGCCATTGCTCTCGCGGAGTACATCTTGGAAGGAGACTTTGCGGAGGTTCTCGGTGCCGGGCTAGGGGCGGTGTACTCCCTCTTACCGTACAAGCTGGAGCTGCGGAACGAGGTCGAGGGATTGGAACCTACTTCTCAGGCTTCAGGAGGTGGTATGATGCTGGGCGTAGCAACAACCGGGACGGTGGATGAGGAAAAACGAAGGAAGGAGGTGGAAGAAGATAGGATCAAGCGATTAGGCGCAGACGTATCGTCAAGCCCGGAGTTCAAAGCCCGACTCGAACACTTCCTAAAGCTCGTACAATTTGTTCAAGACGTGCTACGGAGGCTAGAAGTTTCAACACTGGCGGAGAGCGTTGGAGGGGCCACGGAGTCCGACGAAGATGACGAATCGCCTTCCCTGGTTGGACGAGCCATTGCGCTTTCCATCTTGGATGGCATCCGATCCATCTTCTTCCAGAACGTTCTCTACCCGTCCATACTGGAATGCTCGGAGGCGGATGGAAGTGCCGTCGCGGTCCTGTCCTATATCAACATCCTCCTGTGCACACTCCGCCCGGGCCCGCTCACAAACGTCCTTCTCGAATTTCTCACCAGCGAGGACGAGACCTCGGGAAGAGACGGCCATCTCCCGCGAACTCCCGCCATTCGACGGTCCATGGCGAAGAAGAAAGCGTTGCGGCGCCGTAGCAGCGCGATGGTCCTGCTCTCCTTGGAGGCACCTCAAACAACGAGCGAGGCTCCAGAGTACTACAACTCTCTGGGAAGGTTCACGTTGAAGGATCTCTTGGTGACCAACCTCGGTGCCGACAAGCACGATGGGATCGCGCCACTTCAGACTGGTGTTGGGGTGTTGACGTTGATGGGGACGCTTCTCTCGCAATACTGCGCGCAGAGTGTGGAGACGCTTTTGACGGTTGGAAGGGATCCGACAGCTCACACCTTACCAACTACGTTCGACGATCTGTGGGAAGAGGAGGACCTCAGTGATGATGAGGACGAGGAGTTCCTGTATACGGGCATCGACGCTTCTCCCCAAACTACTCCCAAAGCGCGCAGGAAGCTCAAGTCCTTCCGCCGCGCTGACATCTTGCGCCAGCCGGACACCACCATATCCACGCAACTCACGGAGCAAAAAATGTACCTAAACCTCGTGCAAAAGATCGACGGCGGGGAGTCTCTTGACACGTTCAGCACCAAATACGATCACTACTTGGCCGACGCGATTGAAAACATCCGGTGTCACGACTGTTCCGGCAGTGCACGCTCGAGCAAGACGCGTTCAAGAGCTCGGCACCGACTTCTTCCTTCTGATCCGCTGATCGGCGCACTTCTGCAATCCCTCCGGACGTTCTTTTCGCACTCTCCCGAATACAACCTCGCCTTGACGGGGGTCATTGCCGAGATCTCGTCGTGTCCAGAACGCTCCTTGGCGGGATGGCTGACCTTGGCGCCCAAAGAGGAAATCGGCAATGCATGGAGTATGCAGGGTTCCTCGTTTGAACCTAGGATACGGGACGAGGACAGCGACGGGGAGCAGTCTGACGACGCGCATGTCGACGACATGTTACGCGCGGAGAACAGGGCTCTCGGCTTCGACTACCGGTTGAAGGAACAGGCGGCTATGCCTGTTCTGTATACCATCTTCTCTGGTCTCGTGGCGCAGTTTGACAGGTACCGAGCGATGGTAGAAGACTTGGACGTCTTGCTGTTGGAGAGGCGGAAGGGCTTACTGTTCTCGGAAAATCTGAGCGATGCGCTTAACATTACGCTCGACGTCGACCAACAAATCAACGTGTCCAGACCCCCTTCCACCCCTACCTCCTCGTCCCGAGCAGGTTCGCGGCCAGAGACACCTCCAGCGACGACCACGCCCAAAGCGAAGAGCAAAGGCGGCATGTCTTTCATGCCGTCGTTCTTGACCCCGAAGAGAAAGTCGACCCCGGGGAGCAACGACCCAGCATCGACGCCCGGAAAGAAAGGTACTGCAGGAGAAATCCCGGCCAGCCCGTTCGTCCCGCACTACCAACGCACCGTCGCTGTGGAGATTCAGCCTTTCGCCGCGCCACCGCCGTCGGAGGGACCGTGGTCCTCCGAAGCTAGGAAACCCAAAAGCGGGTTCGGTGGGTTCAGCTTGGACGGTGCCGGTGGGTTTGGAACAGAGGCGGACGTTTTCTCGCCGTCGAACCCTCCGATGAACCCGATACGGGAAGAGGGTAGCGGAGACGAATCCGATGACGGGCGGGAAGATGCGGGCAAGACGATCACGCTGTCGCGGTTGTTGGATAACGTCGTCATATTGGAGGAGACGATTAAAGAGGTGACGGCGATTGTTCAGGCTCGGGTGAGCTTGGGAATCGATGAGGTGCGGTATATCTGAGAGCAAGCGGAGGATTATGTCGCTAGGATATCATCATAATTTATACAGAATGATAAGCGAATGTGTGGGCAGAATGCATGGTTATGTAGAGGGCGAGGCTACAGGCTCGGAAGGTTCCTCCAGAAGGGACTCTGCCCGTTCAGCTGGTGCGTGTTGGCCTTGGTCCCAAAGAGCTTTCGCTTGCTCGTACGCCAAGCGACGCTCGTTGAGAACGAGTTTGATGAGCTTCATGGTTTTGCGAACCTGAGTGTATGACTGGTTTAGAGTTGAAACCTAGTCTATGGTGAAAATGCGTACCCGCTTGTCTTTGTCCATGAGATTCGTGGTGCCGTCAACTCCAATGTTGAGCCGTCTAAATTCCGCCCGTTGGGTGGCGAGAAGATTGCGTTCTCGTAGACAGACATACCAGAGGGTATGTAGATCCTTAAAGCTCTTTCTCCTCAGCTCGACGGCGTGCCATGACCGACCTGTTTGGTGGGCCAGCCAATCAGCAATGCGAGCCTTTCCAAAAGAAGCCGTGACATACCGCTGAAGTCCTCCGTTTTATGAGCTGGCTCCAAAGTCAAGACTTTCCCCTCCTTGTCCTTCCTGAAGAACGCCCACAGTCCGTGATCCGGATTTATTTTGACGTTGGTTGGCGGTCGTTGCCGGGTCGCGTCCAGTTCGGCTTTTGAAGGCTGCGTGGGCTCGCTGACCGCTTTAGTGAGGGCTTCGACATCGACCGCGGTTGCGAAAAGCCGTTTTGAAGTCGAAGGTGCTGCTAATGAGACTTGACGAGTTATCCGTTGAGCGAGAAGCGACATTGGGTGAATGAGCGGATCGGTGATGTTCGAAATTTACGGAGAACGGGTGTTGATGCTTGTTTGTTGCTGCCTGAAAACGACCACCCCCGAACGCGGATTCTCAGCTGTGCTTGATCGATGATCAGGTCCATTGCTGTTAGGTCCATCTCGACTGGTCTTAGAGTAACAGCTCGTCAGCAATTTTCTCGTCAGATATTGACTCCCCCTCACCGCTTCATGGCCAGCGTCGCACCAGCATCTGAAGCGTGAGCGTCCCAGCATTTCCCATCTAGCTTATACCGATGATTCGTGTGGTCTCAGCTCCATGCAGGCTTCTTCAGTGTCAGGGCCCCTTGACTCTAGTAGTATCAGGTCAGCAGTTTCGTTCCCTTCGTCGGTTGCAACAGCGTTGTGACCTCGATCAGTGCCTTAGGTCAACTACCGACATTCCGCACCTCCTCCCAAAACCAGCACGACCTTCACCACTTCTCAAGGACGGGGAGATTTCCAATCTCCTTCAGCACGTTTCAACATGGTCCCTAGGCAAAGAAGGGGAGAAATCCGCCCTCACGCGAGACTACAAGTTCGCCAAGTTCAAGTACGCCGTGGAGTTCGTAAACGACATGGTGGAAATCATGAAAGATGAGAACGTGAGTGTAAATATCCGGGTATATGCTAAGCCTAACCTGTTGTCTATGTATGTAGCACCATCCCGTGGTCGTTTTGAACTTCCGCGACGTCGGCGTCCGGACTCATACTCACTGCGCTTTCCACGAAGGCGCGGATGGTTCCCAAATACGCGACCAAGGTGTCAGCGCATTCGACGTGAGACTGGCCATGCGCGTCGAGAAGCTTTATAACGACTATGTGGCTCGCGGATACCACTTCGTTCCGAAACCGAAACCTTCGAGCTGAAGGTCGTTGTACGCTGTCTAATTGCATTGCACTCTATGCTCATCCCCAAGTTTGCCCGTGTTAGATGCCCCTCAGCCTACATTGTCGCGTGCATTCATGGTCATTTCGACGTCGCCACTAGTCATAATACGTCATCTTCTGTGACGCACGTGCAGCGCACCGCTAATTCCACGGTTCCGACCCACCAGACGCGTCTTTCTTCGCCTCAGACCACCACCGCTATACCTCAGGACTGATACCCTACAATGGCCCCTTCACTTGAAAAGATAGAGACAGGCGCAATCAATGAGCTCCCCGACAGCGAGGAACCTCCCAAACATCACGTTCGGTGGTTCCATGGAGGTCCGCCAATGTTGCTGTCATCCGCGCCGATTGCCCTCGGCGCGACTCCCATATGGCAGCCATTCACTAAAGAGGAGTCCGATGCGTGTGAGGAAGCATGGCTGGCCCTTACAGAGGACGAGAAGGTTCCCGCACCGAGCTCGGCTGGCGAGGTAGAGGAGGATCGGGACGACACGAAGGTAGGGATCCCCGTCTCTAGGGATAAGCTCTTTGAAGTGGATGTGGCGTCAATGAAGGTTCGTCTGTAAATATCTTTGCACGAAATGCATTATACTGATACCTCTCTGGTAGCTGTACCCCGTGTTTTGGAGTACAACCGTGAAGATACCCGTCATTCGCGGACAATGGGTGTATGATGAGGTGTGAACTTTCAATAGGAGATCAATAGCTTTAACTAAAGTCGGGTCCTAGCTCCGGCCTGTGGAAGCGGCGCTGACCGAGAAACTTGAGCAAGCATATCGGTATGAAACTCCGACACTCTTTCCCTTCGTCCTACTAATCCAACGCCGTCATAATTTTCTAGATCTGTTCAACCTTGGAAGGTAAAAACTGCCATCTGTCTTTGAAATCGTTTGACGTCACAGTGGACCCTGACTCTTTGGCAGTCGTCATATGCTTTGGAACTGTACACCGCCTTGGAAATCGGAACTCAAGGGCTAGAGAAGCTGAAGACTCCGTTGGTATTAGCCTCCGCTGAACCGAACTCGACTAGCAAATTGGACACCTTCGTCATCTTTGAGGATACCGTCGTCGCTCGCGTCATCACGTAGGTCGAACACTTCGAAGGTCCAGCACCCATCATTCATCATTCAGCCGCATTTTCCAGAGGACCGATACGAAAGTCGCTCGTATCTACCTTACTCAACTTGACCAGTCGCGGCAAGTCGCAACCAGCACATCCCTCTCAACTCGGAGGGACGGTGTACTACCGAGGGTCCGAGGAGGCAGAAGCCCGCATCAAAGCCGCCAAACTGGCTCGCCCGCACAGTCCCCTCGGTCCCTCCCGCAGCAGGTCTCCTTCACTGACTCCGGCGTTGAGAAGCCGAAAGGGGTTGGCGGACGACTTGGAGGACCAGAGGGAGGCGAAGCGCGCGAGAGTCTCTAGCCCCACCCCACGCTTACCGGAAGATATCGTCAACCCCAGCGGGAGCGCGTCTAGCAGTGGGCGCGCTACGCCTCTTGGTAAGGAGCTCGGAGAAGGTCGGATAATCCCGCCTCCGCCGAAGGGAATCCTCCAGCCTGTGGCTGCGGCGTTCAATTTGGAGGCTCAACCGAGTAACAATACCGATGCGGTACCTTCGCTTCCGGAAGCGATTTCGGACATCAAGGCCGTTGATGAGATGAAGAGTGTGACGGACCTGATCCTCGTCGTTCATGGCATAGGACAAGGTGTAAGACGCATCGGTTTCATTCTATCTTGACGAGTCCGGGCTGAAAAAGTGCTCTTTTGGTAGCTAACAGCGACGTACGAGGCGTTTGACTTTGTATACGCCACGAACATGTTCCGAGACGTGGCTAGGTTGGTGGAACATCCAGCAGTCAGTAAACAAGGGCGCTGACGGCTGCTGGAAACGATTTCAAGGACCCAAGCTCAGACACCCGCTATCTCCTCGATTATGAGAGATAGACGGGTTCAATTCCTTCCGGTGCAATGGAGAGCCTCGCTTAAGCTCGACCTTGGCGAAGAGCTCGCCAAGAAGAAGGAAGGACTTGATAACCATTTCAATCTAGAAGGTACGAAACGGTGCTATGATACGCCCATTGGAATGCTCAGGGTCACAATACACCATTGGCTGACTCATTTGGATCGTTAAGATATCACATTAGGGAATACCATCCCGTAAGAGTGACGGTGTTCCAATTCTGATTTCTACGCGAGCCTGACTTCGATTTCGCTGCAGCTTCGTCCGCGATTTGACCAACAAGGTATTGCTCGATATACCCCTTTTCATGAGGTGAGCCTTCGTTTGACACGATATACGGGCAATGCTAATGCTGAACGGAGGCTAGTCATCACCGCCAAAGGATGATAGAATCCGTGTGCACCTTGGCGTAAGTCCGACTACTGCAACTCGAAGTCTTTGAACCTAAGGCTAACATGTTCGCGAAGGAACCGGACGTACCGCTTATGGTGTGCACGCAACCCTGGCTTTGAAATGAATGGTCGAGTGGTGCGTCAAACCGCTGGACGGAATCAACGTGATATTCAAGACCCGGCCTTCCCGACAGCACATCGTGGCTCATTCGCTGGGCTCCGCTCTCGTCGCACACATCCTATCGAATCAGCC
>WSUD01000666.1:0-12477 GCA_019633495.1 Tulasnella sp. 427 | reverse complement strand
CGCCGACGATAGTCTAACAGGGTTCACCTCGTCCCCAGAGGAGTCCCTCCGTCAGCAGCCTAACGTCCGTCGTACTTGGTAGTGAAGCGATCCCAGTAAGGTGCACCGTAATTGCTCACCGTATGGGGTCCACAACTAATGTTGATGTTGACTGTTACCAGGCCTCACACTGTTATCCCCGAAAGAAGTATCGACAATTCTACTACTGCCAGATGTCCCATAGGTAAGCCATACGTCTCGCAAGTCTTTCAAATCTGAGCGCTAACACCTGGGCCCCTAGACTCGACCACCCGCTTTGTCTCCATAGCCGTCCACCTTCGCGACGTCCCGCCCGGCTCCCCTCACGCGAGCAGCGACCTCTAGCGAAGCCAAGGACAACATGGAACAAATAGTATGGAAAGCCTTGACATTATCAAACTACTCGACCTCGAAGGTCACTTTACGGAAGATGAACACATTCGTAACCCACTCCGAGCCTCGTCACCTCCCTTCGACCCGTCCATTGTCTTCTCCGGTCCTCCCATCCCTGATGTAGAGGGCTCGCCTTCATCCAACAGCACCATCTCGCCCGCCTTGACCGAGGAAGATGAAGCGCACATCGACAACCTCCTCTTCTGGGGGATCGACTCTCCTGCCCTCCCTCCGGGGTTCGACCTCTCTCCCAAAGAAGTCGCTGAGTTCGTCCCCGACCTCATACCCCTTCTTCAGCAATTCACAAATGTTACTCCAATCATGCCGAGTGCATTACCACCACTAGTCAGCTCCGCCTCGCTTTTCAGCCCCATCGCCGCCCCAAGTGCGGTCCCGTCGGTCTCACCACCGGCACGCAAACGTCGACTTTCCCCCGTCGCTGCCGATGATCTTCAACACGTTGACCATGCTCCTCAAGAACCTGCTCTAGGTCCGTCCTCTCATCCCCGCGCCAAGCGCCCTCGGACCGAGCCCCAGCCGGTGTATGCAGGCCAATCCTCGTTCCAGCTCGACCCGACCGTCGCTCCTCTCCAACCCGTGGAACCAGTCCCTGCATCCATTGAGGAGCCCCGCACCCGCGGGCAGGACTACTCGGCCTGTCGCTGTCCGGGTGGGTTAACTTCCAAACCGGCGCGGCACTGGAGATCCTGCCCCTACAATCCAGATCGAGGCATCAAGAAATACCCCTGCTCGATCTGCGGAGAGAGGTTCACGAGGAAGGATAACAGAGATCGCCACGTCAACGATTATCATTAGCGCTGTTCACCTTGAAGTCCTATTTTTGTTTTATTTTGTCTCGTTCTGCTTTCAAACTCGCTATCGTCTTGCTTTCTCTGCTTTACGCTTTGTTTTGCTTCTCCCTGCCTGTAATTCTGCTTTGCGAGCGATTTATAGTCAGTATTTACTTCGTAGCTCCGGATTCTCGGCGGGCTGGGTTGGTTCCGGTCGATGAGTGATACTCTGATAACATTACACCCGGCAACAATTTCACAACATGAGTATACAAAACGCAGGCAAAGCACATAATCACTGCCGTCTAATGATGGTATTTGTACCCCTTCATTCGTTCTTTCGCTATCGACCTCCAATCCGTTTCCAGAAGCGACTTCATCCTGCCGAGAAGCGCCGCCGATGTCATTCGAGGGGGTATATATCTTTTGGCGAAAGGCGAAAGAATGTCAACATTGAGATGGAGTCGAAACAAACAACAGTCCGACCTTTCTATCGGAGTATCCATCGCTTTCCTCAATGCAGCCGCAAGCCCTGCTCGATCTCCTTGTTCCACATGATACACGTACGGCTCGTCCAAGCCCGAGAAAATTAGCGCATCGTGCTGCCCAGTCCACGTCGTCCTGTCGTTCTTGTTCGAACCCCGCATCAAAGGGTTGATGAAGGGCACACCAAGGCAGAGCGCTTCGTACGGTGTGGGACTCAAACGCGGGTTCCCGAGTCCGAGCATCACTCTGCTGTTGGCCAACGCCTTTTGGAAATTCGATCGGGAGAGTTTCTCGTGCTGAACAATCCCGCGCGGGGGGTCTCTAAGCTTTCCTCGTAGTACGTCATCGTTGTCGTGGTGGCTTAGTTGACCGGCGAGGAACGTGACGTTCTGGTCTTGCGAGAAGTCGAGGTAGAACGGATCGTCGATCGAGGTTAGGGCGTCCCCCGTCCACAAAGTGTACTCCGGGAGCGTGAAGTAGCGCAGGGACTTGCCAAGGATGTACGTTTGCCGTGGGCGTTGGGTCGGCGGGATGAAGGGCGTTTTCGTGCAGCTTGACTCTACACTGTAGCCGAGGTAGAAGTTGTCTTTGCCGGCGTTCTGCTGAGTGGGCCAGATGTCATAGGGCTCTGGGGAAAGGGTGAAGGGCCCACCGAGAGGTGGTGCCGCCTCGTTCCACCAGTGGGGGTAGAAGAGTTTCCTGGAAGGGAGGAGCCGAAGACGCGTCAAAAAAGGGAGCGAGAGAAAGACGATAGACGAAAATGCCACTTTTACCATATTGGGATGTTAAGATGCGTGGCGTTCGGCGGAGGCGCGGGGCTCGTGGAGCCTAGGTTCAAGTCCCCGAAGTCGGCGTACGTGCACGTCGAGTTGTACATGCACCCTTCCAGATTCGGGTGCTCCGCGATTATGAGATGGACGTTCTTGTGGTAGCGTCGGTAGTATTCCGTGATTTCGTGCGCTCGTGGGACGATCATCGAGTATCCCAACTTCCGAATCGCGTCCATCTAGTAGGAAATGGTAAATCCACGGAGGAACGAGCCACGAACGTTGGAGGTTCAGTCCACGCACCATCGAACCGCACCAGATATCCTCGCCTTGGACGAGGCCTTCGAAAGTCAGCGTGAAGTGATGCCAACCAAGCAGAATCTGTCGAAAAGAAACCATATGAAGTTTAACCATGGGAACGGGTACAGGTTAGCCACCGACGTACCAATTTCTTTCCGTTGGGGGGACAGGATGGCCTTCCAGCATTGCAGTCCTCTAGGATTCTGTCGTACACCGCGTTAAACTGTTCTCTGGTCAGCCCTTCCCTCCATGAATCGTCGAGGACGCTTTCGTTGGGATCGTTGTCGAATTGAACGGGCACCTTCTGGCGTCGAAAAGAGGGTATGAAACGGATCAGCGAGAGGCTCATCGGTCCGTCCTAAGTGCAGGACGATGTCACGATCTGCACCTCGACGTGAGTGATGTCACCGGTATCATGCAAGCTTTGTTCTATTCCATCAGAGGAGGAGAAAAAAAAACCGTTCAGAGACATGACCGTGACGTCACACCACCCGTTTTCTCCAGCTCACTAGATGTCGTCTCTCTCCCGTTGTTGCTCACACGCAACATGACGAGCATCGTGCACGCCAAGACTAGAGCAACGACCGCCCGACGGGGCCATCGTCGACACGCCGCGACGAGCATCTCCCAGGAAACAAAAATTATCACTAGAGGGTGAGAGATAAGGAAAAGGGAGAAGAGACTGCGGAGAGGGAGAGGGGGGCCAAAGCACCGTTTAAATACGATACGATGAAACAGTTGCCGAAGCGCCCGGGCTCTTCATCAAGGGTCCTGATGGTTTTCAAGAAGCCTTAGATCTCACTGCGAAGCTACCTTTGCATCGTCCTGTCTCTGAGAGAAGTATAGATTAGCACAATACATAGATGATGTGCGGGAGCGCAGGCGAGATGCGCTTTGCTTAGTGGGATCCTGGGGGGCTAAGTTCGATCGGTGGGGAGGTCCAAAGCTTTGAAGATGAGGTGAACGATGGATAGGAACCTCCAGTTCGGCCGCAGTTTCCTCGCGGACGGCAAGGCCTACTCGGTCACGGAGGAGGCGGAGGCGAGGGTAAAGCGAAGGATGTCTGTTGGATCAGATGGAAAAAAGGAAAGCGAGGGGACGAAGAGACCGATGAGCCGCAAATGGATTATGAAGAGAAAACTTAACTAGTGAGTAAGCCCGTGCTGAACGCCGAAACTCTTCCAACGTACTAACACTCACAACCCAGGTCATCATTTTGGAACTGTCGGCGTCGAAAGGACCCGACGTCAAATCCCCCACCACAACCAGCAATCGTCGCTACCGAACCTCATCCACTGACCCAAACCCAAACATCCACGACGTCGGTCATCTCCGTCGTCCCACAACAGGAGGAGAGGAGACTGCACTCTGTCCTTGATGTCCCTGGACCGTCATCTCCTGCCGCCCCTTCGCTCTGGCTTCCTTTCGCCGGAAAGTAGAGCTGAACCAGCGAGCAACATCGACTTCACCCTAAAGACCTTTGCTCCCAAATCAGCGGCCGTCCCTTACCCAGACCTTCCTCTTCCAGGAAGCGGACGTCACCGGATGGAGGTTTGCGTCTACACTAGCATCGCGCCGCATTCCTCGCGCAGGTCGTACACAGCCTCGCGATAATTGTCCATCCTCCAACGGTCCGATGACGCACTCACATCAAGGTCAATAGAGCCTGATCTGTCTTTTATCACGACTTACTACATGAACATCCTTTCTTCTCTTTCGGCCTGCCGGTTTCTGTATGTTCGAATGATTCCATTACAACAATGCTGTAGTCTAATCAAATTCAGACAAACACGAGACATCAAGATCACGATCTGCACTTAGTAGACCTGTTTAACACACAGCGATATCGTTCTCCCGAGTGAGCCGGTGTACTGCGACAACAGGCCGATCAAAGCCTCAAACGCGTCGGGCACTGGCCATGTAGGTCCGCAAGCGGAAGACTTGTTATTTGAGAGTTGAGTTCGGAACACAATGCGAGTCTGTTGGGACTTCGACTTGAAAAACATAGCGGCCATAGCTGAGTAGCGTGAGGTGGCGGTTGAGGCAATCTTCTCTTCGATCTTGGCGGACAGCTCAGCAGAGGCGGTGGCGAGCGTTGGCGGCGGTCTCAAGACCAGGACTGCCGACTTGGGCCTTGGGTTGTGCAGAAGTCATAAGTCTTGAGCGGGGCTCGATCGAGGACGGCGGTGAAGTCGGCGGCTCCGTCGGATTGTTGGTCGGAAGAATGACTTTTGCAAGGTTGTAAGGAGCTGCGTCGTCACTTTAGATGAGAATCCGACTGATGGAGGCACCGCGAGCTTAATAGAAGGCATAGAAGTCGGTGCTGAGCCTTACGGTCAATCCACGAGTGCAAAACCCGGTGAGTCTAAGAGTTGCGAGCCAGGTGAAGGAGGTGCCGGAGGACAAAGCTTCGGAGAACTCCGCTCCCTCATCATCTGCACCATGATCGAACACGAGAAGGGAAGGTCCTTTTACACCAAGAACCGCTGTAGTGTGTTCACGCCTGGAGTTGTCGTGTCGGCGTCGGGGATTACCAAGTTTGTAAACGCAAGGAATGGTTGTGGCTGCCGAGGAGACGCAGTATGCGAGGATCCAAATGTAGGTCGAGCGCCAGTCTGCGTTGCGAAGCGTGTCAACAACGGCCTCTGTTTCGTCTCGGCGATGAACCTTGCACATGCCTTTAACATGGGAGACAGCGCAGGAAGCTGTAGTAAAGAGACCGAGTTCAAAATCAGCTGATGTATGGGCAAGTCTCGCGCAAAACGTTGGCTAGAAACTCAACACTCTTGGACGATGAGGAAGTCGCATCTGGAAAGCGTCGCGACGTCAACAATCGCGTCCACGTCCGACACCGAGCGAGTAGCCAAGCTTACCACCATCCCAAAGCACCAACGATGTACTGTAGCTTGATCTCCCTGGGCAACGTTCCTTGCGGCTTGTCGACGCTGAAAGCGTGAGCGTGAAGTACCGCCACCTGGTCCCTCAATTGTGCTAGCTATCAACCCAGCCCTTCCCGGTCCTTCCCCAGAGAGAGAGAGCGGAAGCGACCTCCTACGGGACTCAGTGTACTGTGATCGGTTTGAAGAGTGTTGGTTTGTCGTGGCGGCGGTTCTTGGTTGGCCGGCGGTGCTGGTTTGGATTCCCTTGTTTGTTTGGTGCTGTAGGGTCTTCTAATTATGTAATATGATCTTAGATTACCGAGGCCACCAGATTCATGGCCCGGCACCTTCCCATGCACCTGACAGTGATCAGAGTGCATGGGACAGTCACAATCATTTTATTCTAGAATATATAGTCAAATAGGTCCTACAGCCGCGAAGTCGAAGATCTAGGAAGGCTGTGAGGCTCGTACCGTGAACTTTCGACAGTTTACTGGTCGCGCTTGACGGAATTGCAATCGGCGTTAACCGGATTTATGAAACGTCTAACAGGGAATATTTTTCGAACATTGGCACGATACGAGGATAGAGGTTGCAACCGCCGATTTCGGAGTATCGCTTCAGATTGCTTCCTTCAACTGCAAGTTACATTAAATGGCAGGGCGGAGCAAGAGTGTGACGACAAGGAGAGACTCCGTCGGAAAGAAAACGCTTATGGTGGCTGTGCCGCAAACAATCACGAGCAAACTTCCTCCCTTCCCGAATTTTGGCACCCGCCGTCATTTCCACCCACCCACCGAAAATGTCAGCGACGGAACCAATACCACCACCACCAAGCGGTCCAACGCCCTCTCCAAGTGGCGGCGGTGCCCCACCACCACCCGAAGCGCCTCTCCGGGGGTGGAAGTCCGCCCTCGAGCACACGGGGATCCCGTCCTCATGGCTCCGTGCCAAACCGCGCTTACCTTCGCGCAAGATGATGATATTCATCACGACCGTGAGCACGCTGACGGGTGCGTACGTGTACGATCGGCGGGAGGCCAACCGGATTCGGAAGGAGTTTGAAGATAAAGTGAGGCATTTGTCGGAAGTGGGGATGAAGCCTTGGGAGACGCCTAGGAAAGTGACGGTGTTGGCGTGTAAGTGGCCTGGAGATGAGGAGTACGAGAGGAGCTTGAAGTGGTTTAAGAGGAACGTCAAGGTGCGCGCGCCCCGTTTCGTTGTGCGCCAAGGGTTGAGCTGATGGGATTTGGTTGGTTAGCCGATCCTCGTAGCAGCAGCCGTTGATTACGAGTTCAAAAACGGAAACCAGTACGGCTCGCTGATGCGCGCGATCGCAGACGAGATCGTGAACCGACGACGGATCGAGGCTGGGTTAGACCCACCTCCGCGCGAGATCCCGCTCCCCGGCCCTCCTCCCTCGCCGACGGACAAGAGGGACAGGGAGCTCGCCGGCGGGGTGATCATCATCGGGCGACATACGTTTAAAGAGTACATGGAGGGCGTGAAACGCGGGTGGACGCGCGGGTTGGATAAACCAGATGCGGACGAGGCGTTGGCCCGGGTGTTAGCTGACGACGGGCACTTCGACGAGCCCAAGGTCGAGGTTGTGGAGAGTGCTGCTGGCGAAGAGGTGGAAGATGCCGCCCCAGTGAGGGTACCATCCACCCCGAACAGGCTCATCGTATCGCCCTTCCAGCTTCAACCTCCGCTCAACAAGCCCTCACCCGCAGCGCAACCGCCGACGACGGCGACCGAAAGCGTACCGGCGCACCTCAACGTCCCTCCATCTCAGATCCCCGACCAGCCTCCGTTGGCGCTCGTTCCGTACACGAGCGTGCTCGGGTTCCTCAACATCCCCGTCATGCTCTGGGAGTTCTTCAACACCCGCAAAGACGTCCGAATCGGCGCCGAGGCCGCATACGCCGTGATCGCCGCGCAGACCAGGTCGTTCGACGAGCCCTCGGAGACATACCTCACTTCCCGCGCTGCAGCGGAGGAAGACGAGGGGGACTTTAGCCTCCCGGAGTCGACGGAGGGGATGGGCGACCTCGCGTTCGACGTGCACGCCGAGGGGAACTGGCGCGGATCGTACAACAAGGATACGTTGAAGGACATCGCCAAGGCCCGCGAGAGGTATTACGCCGCGTTGCCTGAAAAGCTGGTCACGGCGCGCGCGTTGGCGAGGAGGGAGCGGGAGCCGACGAAGGACGAGGTGAACTACCCGCCGCCGACCGAGACGGAGTTGCGCGCCGAGCGACTGAAGAAGGAGAAGAGGTGGAGGGAGGAAGAGGAGGCGTGGAGGGTGCTGAGAGGTGGGAAAGGTGTCGCTTGGGATGAGAGGTTCAGAGGAGCTTTCAAGGTCTTTGATCGTAACGGTCAGGTCCCGCCGCCCCCGGAAAAGGTGCTGGCGGATGTCGAGTGAGGCTGTGCGCAAAGGGTGGATACCTTGTCTTGCACAGAGGGGAGTTGAGGCGATGTCGACCTCGTGCAAATCGTCTCTAAACGTGTGTTTCTCTTCAAAGGGGTGGTTATCTCTTTCCTACTTAGATTCTACTTAGACCACTTTTTTTTGTCGTAATTACATTATTACGTTGACGGAGACCTTACATAATTGTCCGTGTTTCTTAGGCCCCGACGACGGCGACAATGAATGCCAATGACGATGTCGACGCCGGGCGGATATCGTTGTCTCAATTTTCGTCTTTGAATTGTTCAAACGCGTTTTCGCGTCGCCAGGGGCGGTGTGCAAGGGATGACAAGACATTAGCTTGTCGCTGTTTGCATCGTCGACACGCGCGGAAGAGCGTGCTTTTCGCCGAACGGTACTTACAAGGGGACCTCTCTCAGCCACATCCATCTCAACGACACCACCACCCAACTTCACCCCTTCCCCTCTTGGGACTCTTCTCCTTAGACGACTCCTCCTCGACCTCCGAAACGACGACCGCCCACCACCCACCGCCATGCCACTCGACTACCAGAGCGAGACCGGCCCAAAGCTGACGTGCCGATTCGCCATGGGCGAGTACCAAGGCAAACCGTCTTTCTTATTGCATTCGCCTGGAAAGGGTTTTTACTGGTGCGTGAAATCGCAGTGCACGTACTTTGAAGTGCGGTTGGAAAAGAGACGCTCATCCACGTCGGCTCCGTTGTGTACAGGAAGAACATCCCACCAGAACTCGAAACGCTCATCGGCATGCCCAACATGGAACATAGCTGCAAAAACTTCGCTCTCGGCCCCAATGGCCTTTTTTGGTACACTTACCGCTCGGTGAAAGACGTCTACGAGCAAAGTGAGCCTCTTCTGATTCCCTCATCACTTGTCCCAAACGCCACGAGAGCACAGCCACTCATCCACGTCTCCCCCTCCCCCACCCCGCACACTCATAGAGGGCTCGGCGTCCCCCAGCCTTTGGTCGACGCTCAACGAAGACTGGAAAGGCGGGTGCCCCATCCGTCTCTCGCTAGGTCCCCAGGGCTTTTGGTGGGGCGAGAAAGAATGGATCGAGAACCCGACCACCAAGAACCACTTGGTTCAGGCGTTTGGAGTCCAACCGCAATCCCTCGTCAACGAGTCCAAGCAGAAGTACCCAGGCATCCGGAGCTTCGAGATCGACTTTGTCACGATCGGAGTGAAAGGAGCGTGGGTGATGGGAACCAATACGGGTGAACCGTGTTGGGCGGGCATCACCGAGCAGTTGGAGAGGACCTTAAAGAGGGAGATGGAAGCGGGGCATAGAGTCAAGGTAAAGCGACTGAAACATGTTCTTCATTTCGCCAAAAGGGCGGTAAAATGAACTGAATTGTTGTCTCGGAATCGCCTTCAAAAGAACGTCGTTCTGTGTCCCGTGCGGCACGACATCTACTGGATCGAATACGCCGACGGCACGGTGGATTACTTCTTACCGGTAGACTGGGACATCCACAAGATCGCTTCCTACGTCAAGAGTGAGTCCGTCTTTTCACGTTATTCACAAAGGGCACACTGAAGGTCCTAACCCTCGCGTTCGTTTACAGCCCACGTGAACCAAGTCGAAGAGATATGGAAACCATGGGACATTCCAAAGCCCTCCGTCTCTGGAAAGACCCAACTCCGACAAGTCAGGCAAGGCGGCGACGCTTGGAAATTCAGTGAGCCCGTCCCCTCCCCCCCCCC
Organism: Tulasnella sp. 427; assembly: GCA_019633495.1. Classification (NCBI taxonomy): domain Eukaryota; kingdom Fungi; phylum Basidiomycota; class Agaricomycetes; order Cantharellales; family Tulasnellaceae; genus Tulasnella; species Tulasnella sp. 427. The sequence goes on along the minus strand of WSUD01000666.1, from coordinate 2,684 downwards.
ACCCTGGAAAAATCACGATTCCATTTCTAACCTCGAACGGCACGCGTAGTCGAAAAGCTCTTCGACGACGGATGGCGCCACCCTCATAAAAGACCCATCCCCAAAATCAGCCTCATCTTCGAAGTAGTGTGGTCCGTGTCGTTACACTCGAGTTTCGTGAGCTACCTGTACGTCCTCCCCCCTTCCTCTTACCCAAACCCCACGTCACTCACCCTTTACCCGCGCAACAGCGACCGAATCGAACAGAAGGGCAAGTTCACGATCCGCCAGCAGATCAAGGGCAACCAGGCGTACGGGTGGCACGGGACCCGCCGGCGCTGCAACATCGGAGACGACCCTTCGCCAACGAGGCTCAACCAGTTCTGCAGCGACGCCAACTGCGCGACGTGCGTGATCCTGACGAAATCGTTCGACGCCAACTTTGCGGGGAAGGCGCCTGGGAGAGCGTTCTTGAGGTTCGGGAGGGCGATTTACACGAGTACGGTGTCTAGCAAGTGCGTTTTTTTCCCCGTTTCTGAAGGGTACTTGTGGGGGTGCGCAAGCAAGAGTGCTAATCTTCTTTTCAACTACACCTTGCAGAGCCGATGATTATCAGCAGAGTGCAGGGTCGCAGTACAAGAGCCTCATCCTCGCTCGAACGATCAAAGGAATGGCCGATACGAGGAAAGTGGGCGACAAGAAGCTCGTTGCGCCCAACGCGGGATTCGATTGCGTACGTGCCAAACCCATGCGCTTGTCTCTCGCATCTCCCTGACCGAGGCCCTTTTTTTCCGTTCTCTTGTGGGCTTTCAGGTTGAAGGACAAGTCGGACAAGAGCTCAACTACGACGAGTGCTGCTTCTACCACAACGACGCCGTCCGACCGGCTTTCTTGGTGCTCTACAAGTGAACAAGACGGCGTTGAACTTCGTGCGCGGTCGAAACATTACTGGACTCACCAATTCCTGAAGAAAATTCCCTTCTTTTGTTGTTTTTTGGCTGTCGTCGGACGAAGATCAAACCTCGGCATTCCTTTGATCGTCGACTTCTGGCATTCTTCCCTTTCATTATCACCCGTCGGGAAAGACTCACCGACCCCCGTCCTGTCGCTCTCTTCCCCAAGCAATTACCCACCATTACTCGAACGTATATATCCGTCAACTCAAGACCTCGTTCCCTTGGTCCCCGAGATTGTCTTAAAACCTTTAGCGGCGGCCGACTCCGGGACCGAGGGTACCGTTGTTGTTTTTGCTTTGCTTTTGTAAAACCCCTTCGCTTTCCCGTTCATTGCTACATCCCCCCAAACCACGTCTTCATCAAGCCAATATCCGTCCTTTCCTTTCGTTCTATGTACCAACTGTCATCCTCAGCACAACCATTATTTTCTCTCTCTCTCTCCCGGTCATGTCTCGTTATCGTCCGCCGAAAATGTCTCTTGCCTGGTTACCTTTCCCTCTCCACCTCGGTTTTTGGGAATGTATGCATGTAGAAAGAGATTCGAATGCGAACTCTACGTAGATCTTCAATGCGTTTCGGAAACCCTTGGGGGCAAGCGGTTCGTGGCCCGCGTCTCCCGATTAAGCAACCATTTTTGGAAAGGGAATAAATATGCAAAATATCCAGCATTCTAAGATAGATGACAGGGGAGGCCGTAACCAAGTTGATTCATGAAGATGGAAGCTGCACACCTCCAACTCGGGCCCAGAACATCTCCATCTTCAACCGCGTCAGCTCCTTCCAAACTCGATCCTCCCATGTCCGATCGGTCACCGTGACTCGATCATCTTCCTCAACTGATCTGCCATTTAGATCTACATCCTGTTGCTTCGAGGGAACGGGAGGTGCATCGTGATCTCGAGGTGGCAAAGGCGGTGGGATAGCGGCCTCCTCTACCTTGGGCCTCTCCTGCTCAGGTGAGACAGCAGTCAACGGACTAACTTCAGCCGGAGCGACGGTGAGCGAAGAGCGCTTGAGAGTCCGTAAAGGAGACGCGGGCCGTGCTGGAGATGGCGAGGAAGGTCGATCGTTCGACGGTGTCCCAGGTCGAGACAAGGGTTTCCCTTCCAGTGACGCTCTCCTCAAATCCTCCGATACGCCTTCGGCCATTATCTGCCCGATGCTGTTCCTCCGTTCTTTGTCGTTTGGCGCGTCCTTCTCTTTGCCCATCAACAACATGCTCGTTCTGTTCGTTACGACCCTACGACCTGCGGCTCGTCTGGGAACAGGAGGTGGAGCGGATGGAGACGCTGTGGTTGCATTGGGAGTGCCAGTTGAAGGTGGGAGCTGAGCGTGCTCTTTGCTGGGTGTGGAAGGAGCCGAGGGAGGCAATTGCGTGGATGAGGGTGTTCCGGGTCTTTTGACGGGGCTGGAAGCGCGTGGTGGCCTGGCTGGTACCGGAGTTGCGACGGGCGTCGATGCGTTCACGGGTTCTTCCAATTTCTTTTCTGGTAATGCGGTCGGCTCATCGTTTAATACCACAGCACCGTTTGGTGCCGCTGGTAGAGGCGCCGCATCCTTCATCGGATCGGGTTTCTCCAGACTCGTTCTGGGAGTTACAAAACCCTCCGCTTCGTCTTTCTCGTTGGGTGTGGCCAGAGGAACGGTCTCCTTTGCAGGAGAAGCCGACAGATTTGGACGAGATGTACTTCTCGGAGGTAGGTGGGGAGGAGGAGCTCGCCGAGGTGGCGGAGGTGGTGGTGCAGTTGG
>WSUD01000665.1:0-12479 GCA_019633495.1 Tulasnella sp. 427 | reverse complement strand
GCGGTTCAACTTCCGGAATCGGAATTGGAATCCTCGTTCCCCTTCCCCTTCTCCGTGCTCGAGAAATGCCCCCCAATTACGAACCTTGAAGTAACCGACCGCTCAGGAAGCTCGCTTCTACCTCTCATCCGTGCGCTAGGTGCAAATCCTGGGGATACCTCTTCTCCACTGACGCTTCCGAACCTCAAGTCTCTTACATTCTTCACTATCGCGAATCTGGACCAAGAGGAGTGTCTAAATGCGATCACGTCACTCCTAGAGACGCGATATCCAGTTCTGGAAGGCAACAGGCGGGAAGGTTCCGAATGGAGCGCCTTGGAGGAACTGAGGTTACCTCCAGACGTGGCACAGGCTCTGCTGCAGCGAGAGGTCTCGACCTCGCTCAACCTTACGGAAGTGGTCCGGGAGACGGAAGCGTAGTTTAGCTACCTCGCTGCATGTATGCCACTCCTCGCGTATCACGTTACGGATTGTCACTGTTCAAAGGGTATTATGAGACGATTAGACAGATCGGAGCTCTTAGCGTTCTCCGTCTTTGTCTACGTCGCCTTGATGTACATTACTTCAACTGCTCCGGACACGCTACTTCCCACATATCAAAAGAGATCAACCACCCTCGAGTTTCCTCGTCACGTGAGCTTAGTCGCCATGAAGGTGTAGAAATCGAACAGGCCGCTCTTGAGGGGCTGGCCGGCAAAGATATTAGAACTTCTCGGATACTTCGAATCCAACAAACGGTACTCACTGCTTTGCCCTCTTGCTTCATCAACGTTTTGAGCTTGGCTTGTCCGAGGATGGATATCGCTTCGGGTGGACAGCTTGGCGATGGAGGTAGAGGGATGTTGAGCTCTTCGAGCGTGTCGAACACGATGGCCGTCTGTTCCGCGTAGCGTTGTAGGTATGGTATCGGGTTTTGTCCCGTACGGTCTGCGATTGTAAACTTTGGTCAGTTACGTTTTGGTTCAGAGAAAAACGAGATGCCGAACTGACAGAGGATGGCACAGTTAATCTGCTCCGCGATCGCCTCTCTCCGCTCCATGGACAGGTACCGCTCCACGGGACTCTTTTCAGGAAGATGATATGCCATCAACGCGCACACGTTGGTCAGCTCGTCTTCGTACGCCGACTGCTCGCCCTTGGTAGGCAACTGCGAGGCGATGAGATGGAGGTACTGCGCGCGTGTGATGAGCCTCGCTTGGTCGGCCGCCGAGAGGACTTTGGGCTCGATGGGCCCGAGCTCTTCATCGCTAGCGCTGTTTCTCGAAGGTGGGACGGTCCGAACGGATTCGATGAACTCTTGGATGAAGAGGTTGATGGATAGGTGTCGCGGGTCGAGAGAGAATGCGCTTTCGACTGGAGGTGGAGGTGGGGCCGGGTGGGTGTTTCGGGATGTTGAGGGTGAGGAGGACGATGGATACGGTGGGGAGTGTAAAGATTGGAGGTAAAGAACGGGGGATGGTTGGGGTCTGGTTCTACAAGGCAAAGGTGGAACTGAGAGCAGATTTCCCGACTGTACCGATCTCACCTACCCTGGTGGTATTTCGAGGACTGCAGGGAACTCTTTCTCGAGTAGTTTCCGTGCAGAGTCTATTCGTCCTTCTAAGATGTGCTCGCGGATCTCTAACGAAAGGAGACGGTGAGGACGCATTAGACGGAGTCGTTACGCGCTGCTCACCCGCTCTGACCAGGGTGAGCTTGAACAGCACGGGGTCTAACTCGGACGAAGGTGGTGGATCTGACGGGACGACCAAATCCTCGACCTCCATAAGCTCTTCTCCATCTCCGTCTAAGTCCGACCCGCGGGACGCGGATTTCACTCTCTCCTCGAGCAGCGAGTCCATGTTCTTCGAGTTGGCTAGGACTTTGGCCGTATTGACATAGCAGTGATGCGAGAGGTAGTCTAAAACTAGTCTTCGCTAGAAAAAGAGGGCGTGTCAGTGCTGGTGGTCGTGAACAGAGGAAGCATTAGCCCAACGAGCTGCTGGGATGACGGATTCCAATAGGGACTGGTAGTCGGAATTGGCGGTATCTCGGTGCGTCCACGAGATAAACCGTTTGAAGACGCCATGTAGACTGCAAAGAAGTGTCGGGTATAGTGCAGTCAATCAGTCAGCAGGGATTAGGCAAACAAGCGGACCAGTGTGCGGGAGATGCGAGGCTCAGGAGGTGCTGATGGTCGCACGGTTGGGATTGGATCAGGAAGCAGCGCAGACGACCATGATCCCTCCGTTCCGCCGGCTTCCTCACTGCGCCCACGGACTCTTTCAGCTGATGATTGCAGCACCAAGACACTAGGAGGTGGCTCGACCGCCATCGTGACCAGCTCGACTGTTCAGCACCATGCCTCAAATGGTACTGCGCACCCCTCTGGCTATTGCCCCTCTGCCCCTAGAGTTTCTCCGAGTGCTGAGGTTAGGGGCGCTAAAACTCTATCTGGGGAACAAAGTGCCAAGACCCTCACATCCAGCACTCAAAACAGTTAAATCCTCAAAGCGCCTAAGGATGCCGCACCTTGGCCGCGAGCGCCGCTGAGAACGTCCCCACAAATAGACAACGTTGGGCGCTTCGCACGCTCTCCTCCTTGGGCTCCATCCACCCTTCGATGCCGTTCGGCCATATATCTTTCCCGTGAACCGGTTCTCCTTGAGAATATCTCCAATTTCCCCCTTCGCTTCTCCACTGGCTCGCTGTGTAGCTCTACATTCGACATACAAGGTATGTGCGGTCCAGGTCGCAATTCTCGTTGATTCGACGTTCGACTGAGCCCATCCCATTATGAAGATAGTCGCTGCTCGCTATAATGGGATTTGAGGCATTCCATCGGCCAGGTAGGCATCGTGATATTTGTTCGTCTTTGACAGGAGGATGCTAACTTCATTATCGCCCTTAGGCCAAAAGACCTTTGGTGAGCAGCACTCCCGGTGACGATGGGAAACGAGTGACCAACCACTATCGAATCTTGGTAGGACCATGGGGCAACCACACCTCATCCCTTGACTGGTGCGAGGTACGTCTTGGCCTCGTCGTATCGCTTATGCCGTCCCTGACACATTCCTCCACAGGATAACTACACCCACTCAACGCACATCGCCGAATTCTACAACACCCTCTCCAACATCCCATTCATCCTTCTCGGAGTATGGGGCATGTACACCGCATCGAAGCTCAACACTCCAGCGAAGTTGCGGTTCATGATCGCTCAGTCGTTCATCAGCATCATCGGTGTGGGGAGCTTCATCTTCCACGGCACTTTACTCTGGCACGCGCAAGTGATGCTCGACGAGCTGCCGATGATCTGGAGCGGTGCCGTGTTCATGTACGTCACCCTTGTCGGGGGCAAAGAGCATGGCAGTACGGCTCTCAAGGCCGCCGTGGCCGTCGTGCCGGTCGTCGTCAGCTGGCTCTAGTACGTCACCCTTCGAACGGCATTTCCGCCTGCCGTGCCACGAGACGTCAGTTAACAGCTTTCTGCGCAGCCTTAGGTACCCTTACCCCGTTCTTCACCAAGTCGCATACGCAGCGATCCAAGCCATAACTGTACCCTGCGTGGTCAGGCTGGTGGGCCAGCTGCCGACCGTCACCGCCTCTCAGGCTCTGAAACGACAGGAGTGCAGGTCCAATTTGTTGAAAGGGGTCGGGATCTTTCTACTCGGCTTTGCGATTTGGAATGTCGACAACATCTTGTGCGACGGGTTGACGGGGCTGAGGCAAGGACGAGGCGAGTTGGTGGGAATGTTGACACAAGGTCATGCCTGGTGGCATCTCCTAACGGGCATTGGTGCCAGTCGAATCGTGATGGCCCTCACTCGTAAGTATCTCTTCCCTTGAACATCCCCACGTGCTTATTCATTCTGAAAACTTATCATTATAATAAAAGACCTCACTCTGTCAATACGGCGTCCAGACGACTTCGAGTTCGGGTACATCCTCGGCCAACCGTACGTCCGGCACTCGAGACCCCGGATCGTCGTCGAGAAGGTCCAGTAAACCGCACCTTATGTTCCCTACATTGATCAACGCCGTATCGGGGTAGCCTTCTCAATTCATTTGCATTATTGTAATTTTCGACAAGTCCATCACACAGCAATACGATCACAACTTGGTTTCCATACATTTGCAGATCATCCATGAACTATAGCCGTTCCCAACTTAAGACCCCCACCTGCCATTGCGCTGAATAGGTTCAAGCTTCCTCGTTCTCCTCCATCGTTTCTGCCTCATCCACATCCTCATCTTCCTCATCCTCATCCTCATCCTCATCTTCCTCCAACGGCGAGAACTCGTCCGAGTCGTCGTGATCATCCGGCCCAAGCACGTCCGCCGACAGCGAGGTCGCAGGCCAATCAGCTCTCACCGGCCTTGCTAACCACGTGGGCAAGCTCAGATTTCGCAGGGGTACGACCTGCACCTCCTGTGCATCGAGCGGATACCGACGCTCCAGCAGCCGCATGACAGAGTCTCTCCAAGTGGTATCCTCCTTGCTGAATCCGACACGGTGGACCGGTAAGTCCAGATTGAATACCTCTAAGTTTGGCAGGGGAGCCGTTGTGGAGTCGAGAGCGCTGGGCTGTAGGAGTCCGAGCATGATGCCGAAAAGAGAAGAGGTGACTCCGTACACGATGATCTTTTTGACGGTTGGAAAGGAGAGCGGGAATCTGACGAAAGGAGAGAACGCGGACTCCGGGTCGTTGGGATATCCCTCCATTCCCAGGACTAGAGACTCGGGTTGCCAGTTCTTGGCGTGCAATTTCGAGGTGAGCCGGTCGAGCACGCTGCCGGAGCGCGCAAGCTGAGGTGCTATCAGTTCAACTATGAAAGCTCGTTCGAAGACGATCATTTCCGGTGGATCGGAGTCTCCCCAGCTCAACGCTCGGACTTTCAAGCTCGGTTCCGCAGCGGTAGTCACGGCCAGGAGGTCGAGCACCGCTTCGCTCGGTTCAGGGCAGTGCGGTCGCTTTCCGGAGAGTTGGAGGTGGTCGCACGAGGGACACCGAATGACGGAAACCAGGGCCTCGAACATAAATTGGGGGAGTTTGAACAGCAGTAGATCGCGAAGGTGAGGTAGCTCGATCGCGTCCGTCATGCGGGGTCTTGTTTCGGGGATTGGAGACTTGTTGACGTCGCAAGCGTCGAACCCAAAGGCAAAGTGTTCAAGGCCGGGTGAGGAGGAAAGTATCGTATGAATCCGCTCCAAGCTTGGACAGTGCGCCTCGACGTCTATGATCCTTAGCGTCCGAAGCTGCGAGAGTCGAGGAGACATCCAAGAGGGAGAGATGCCGTACACGTCGAGGTGCATTATAGGCGAGCCGTGGTCGGTGAGATCGAATTGCGGCTCTGGAGACCGAGAGCTTATAAATAACCTTATATTCTCTAGCCAAGGACTGAACTTCTGCAGGAGACGAAGTACGACTGAAGCGTTGCTGGATGCGGGGACATACGCGTCGAGGGATCGAAGCCGGCGGCAATCCAAAGTATTAAGCTCGGCTATTTTGGCCTCCAGGTCGGCTCCTCCATCCACCTTAAAGCGAATCTCTACGGGTCCACGAAGCCAGTGGAGGAGCTTTCGCAGAGTCCGATCGTCGGATAGATAGAACTGCGACCATATTCGAGGACATTGCGTGATGGTTTCAAACCAGTATTGAGAGATCTGCATGATTTGACCTTGGAGGAAGGCATTCTTCTGAATGGAATCGATTGCCAAGATGATTTTCTCGAGAATCTCAGGTGGCAAGCGGTAGATCGGGGAATGCTCCTCGTTGCGGCGACGTTGAACGTTACTACTTCTTTCATGAGCTCCCTTGATTGGGCCAAGATTGAAATGGCTAACTGACTTAGTCATTTCCTCAGTGGTAGACGAACCATCGGCCCTTGGAACGGAAGACATTTTGGACGGACCGGTCAGATAGGGAACTGGTAGGGAATGAACAACATTAGCCTACCGTCTTTCTTTCTCGGACAGACTCGATTTTCCCTCGAGAGTCTCGGTTGGAGAGGTCTTTACATACGACATCAGAAACAACGATAAATGGAGAGACTGTGTGGACTGATTCGATTGCGCTGCACGTAATCGGTCGGCGGCTTCTTCAGCCATGTCACACGGCGACCTTTCTCGGAGACCGTCCGGATTTGTGTCTGGGGCTCAACCGGAGTCTAATCTCGTTATTGCTAACGGGATAGCGTGGCTTTCTACTGAAAGCAATTTATGGGCTAACCGGAGCTAATAATCTGACTAACGCACTTCTCCTACTCGAAATAACTAGATAGATATTTTTGGATAAAGATGTTTGGGGCCATCGACGTCGCATGTCCTCCGCTATCGGCTCTTCCAAAATAAGGTTTTTGAGTGGAACCACCTTCGCCTGGTTCTCATTCTTGGGATACCGATCTACCAAGAACTGGTGCAGCTCATCCGCCCGCTCCGATTCGCTCGCCTCAAAGCTGCCGATAGTAAATGCAGAGTGGCACCGTCAACACTTCAAGATTCGGCAACGGACCTACTGTGCTTTGCCCTTCGTTTTTGAAGACTTGAAGCGCAGAACAAAGGATGGTCGGTGTATGTACGACTAAGCTGATTCTCCTGATAGACGGGAAGAAGAGAGGAAACCGGAACAATGGCAGCAAGGCTTCTCCCGTCTCGTCGGAGTACCTCTGCTGTCCCAACACCAAAGCCTTGGCCTCCCAACTTTTTTTTGCAGCCTCCACAGCAGCTCTCCTATGAGATGGTTCAACTTTTCCGATAGGATATATCCACCGGTCCGCGGAGCATTTGAATGAGATTCGTCTCTTGCGAGTGCGGTGACGAGCAAAGGTCAAAGTCCGTGCACAAGTGCGGGTAGTGAACGATGGTGTCGAACCAGTACTTTAAGACCCGCATCAGTGTGATAATTTTCGAGACGTTTTTTTGTATGGAGTCAATGGCCAGGATGATCTCGACGAAGACCTCTTGTGGTAGTCGATATATCGGGGATAACTCCTGGTTCCGGTGGCGTCGAAGATGGGCGGTGCGGTCCAAGAGTTCTTCGTTCATCTCCACTCTGAATGTGTCCAATGCGCGGACTTTATTGTTTATCCTGGCCTCGAAAGTCGATGATCCTGATTGGTTCAAAGCAGGGTACCTCGTGGCACTATGAGTCACAGGACCGCATTGAAGGATTAAACTAATGAACCTACTGCAGTAAAGCTCCGCATCAACTCAAGTAGAATTCGATTGCGTGTGCTAGGATGTCTTGAATCTCGGACATTCTGACTAATGTCAATGTGTCGTCTGCGTTGAAGGAGGGAGGACGCGAGGGTCCACGGGATTCCTTTCTAAAATCACGAGGCCCAATTTGGTGACCGGTTCGCCGGCTGAACCTAGATTATGGACAGACTAAGGAAGAACATTAAATGCACATCCTGTGCTCTATCATTGGAATCTTTTCCTAATACCCTATTTTCTTCATCTAGTTCCGAGGAATGGGCAAGCCATCCCTGTCAAAGCAATGCATCAATAGTCTCATCTGGGGCGCTCACGCGTACATAGAAAGGCGTTTTCAAGCTCATATTCAGTGTATATGTGGTCAATTTCCATTTCTCCGTTCCTTGACTAGGGTTCTGGGAGAGGACGGCGATCACGGACGCGTTGCTGAGTCAGATTTCCCACACCGTTGCCACAAACGACATCGTCTCAGCCACCACCATCCGACAGCGAACAGGACCCCATCAGTATGTCTCATCTTCACAAGCTTTAATGACTTCGCAACCTCAATCGACTTCTGCTAGTGACCTCCACCGCTCCTTCAAGTCCGCCGACGTCGGAGATAGCGCCCCAACCCGATCCCGAGGTTTCCTTGACGCCCCCTCAAACGACGTTCTTCCCCATCCAAGATCTTCCAGCGGAGCTCTTTATTCAAATCCTCTTACTCTCAATAAACCGTAACTCATCATCCGGCGACATATACAAGCATGTCCTACGTCTTGCACAAGTCAACAAATTCTGGAGAACGACAGTGGTCAACTGTCCATCGTTTTGGTCCCGGCTAGTTCAATATCTGCCTCCAGAAACGTGGGACTCCGTCCTCCGCAACAACCCCGAAGGTCCACTCGAAGTCACCTGTATGAACTACAACAACCCCGCCGCCGATCTCGAGGGTTTCCTCGAACTGGCCGCACCTCATTCGAAGCGTTGGAGCGGGATGTGGTTTCGCGGGATGCTGACGAGCAAGGTCCTCCGACACTTGGAACTTCCAACGAGCCAAATGACGGAGCTCGGGATCTGCAGAACGAGAGGTGCGGGTTCGCCTGAACGCCGAATCAAATTGTCCGACGGGGCTTGCCTCCGGTACCTCGACATCGACGGGATGGCCTTACCCTGGAACTCACCTCGACTCTCCGGATTGAGGGTTATACAACTTTCCGGCATACGGGATGACATTCCGACCTCGTCTCAAGTGGTTGCCATGCTCCAAGGATCGCCGCAGCTGTGGTGGCTTCTCCTCTCCTACCTCGGGAGAAAGTCCGAAGGTTCCTCCGACTCGGAATCCGACTCTGATTCCGACTCGGACTCTTCTCGCTTTCGTAGGACTCGGGCGTCAAACCTGTCGAAATTCCGATCGAATGCCCCGACCATACACCTTCCTCACCTCTCCACCATGATGCTCGACCATATTCCAGACGAGATGATGCACACCCTCCTCACTTCTATCGACGCTCCAAATTGCGAATGCCTGTCCGTCGATATTCTCGACGTGCCTTTTATCCAACTCCGCAACCACACCTTCCACACCCTCCTCTCCCACCCCGTCCGCCATTCCACCCGCATGTTGATCCAATACAGCCAACCGTTGGCCCAACTATACCTACACTCCTCCAGTGGTCGACCGGAGATTCCCAACGACTGGGTTAACTACATCGAAGAGAGCCCAGGTTTCAACATCGTGATCAACGTCCGGCGAGCGAACATTGGAACCAACCCGAGCGTCATAACGGAGCTCATTCGCGCGATTGGGATCACGAAACCCGTAGGACTCAAAATCTCAGGCTCATTCGGTCCTGATTTCCCGAAAGAGCTGCTCGAGGAGTGGGATTTCATAACGGAGATTGACACAACGGAAGGATACAACGCGGAGGGGCTTCTCCAATACCTCGCGCGGCCGAAACGAAAGGTCGTACCGGCGCCTTTGGGGACTCTGGAAAGGAGCTCAATATGGCTGTGTCCGGATCTCGACAAGCTTAGCCTCGGAAGCTGGCCGAGGGATGGGGGTCTCTCCGCGGAGATCATTATGGAGCAGTTCTTCCAGTCGCGATACGGGTTGGACGTCACGAGGGAACATCAGATCGTTAGAAGGAACACCCCGCTGCAGAAAGGGAAGCTCGTCCTTCCAACCACTATCGGTCAATCCGTACTCACTAGGTTCCCGGAGCTGGAATACATTGACTAAACCCGAACTCTTGGGGGTCTAGTCAGCCAGTCACGTTGCACCCTGACTTGTCTCTCTTTGGGCTGGGTCTGAACAATAATAGTAACTATAGGATAGAAGCTTAATTTAACGGTGATATGTTGCCATGCTAATTTGGAATACATTGCATCTTGTATAGGTATTATGAAGTCTCTGTTCGACCTTCTAGGTCCGCCACGGCGAAGTGGGAGGACTGGCAAAGTGAATACAGCGAGTTGGCCGTCCTCGTATACACCACCTAGCCATCTGCCCGCGTCATTCAGTGAATATATACAAGTTCGATGAAATTTGCTACGTCCGAAACGGCCAACGGGGGTGCGGTTGCACTCGTTACATCTACTACTAGTACACTATCTTACGATTTAAGACCGGCCCGGGGTCTCTTTCGTAGCAGAAGCCGAGATCGTTTTCAACGGCGTCGACGAACTCTCCTGCTACGACTTCATTCAAGCAATCTAACAGCGAGCTTTCAATGAGGGGAAAACCAGAGATGACGAGTGGATGGCCGATGTGGCCGCTCTTCGTTTTTCAGGACCAGCGCTGAAGTGGTTCGAGTGGCTGGACGACGACACGCAGAGGGATTGGAAGCTCCTGCGACAAAGTATCATCCTGCAATACGCGGAGCCATCGTACGAGGAAGCAGCAGCAGGTTTGACTTACCTATCTTGGACTGTTAGCGGGATTCCAAAGCGGACTTACGTTGATTGCTGGTAGAGTCTACTCCCACGAAAGTGGCAGAAACGTTCATCTTCGAGGGGGAAAGCATAGAAGAGGCCGATAGCCTGATTAAGCCCGTACAAAAAGGGGCGCTTGACGCGGCGAAGCAGGGCGACGATAAGTGGATGGCCGACCTCGCAGCTACCTGTTTCACCGGCCGTGCATCGCGGTGGCACTCTAGCCTGGACAGGGAAAGCGTGACCAGCTGGAAAGCGCTTGAAAAGCTGTTGCTTAGCAGCTTTAACGCTCAACCTGGAGACATCAATGCGAAGAGAATCGGAATCAGTAATTGGTCCAATATGGTCCGTGCATCCAGTCTTGGCCTCCCTGTAACTGAAGAACAGTGGCTAGTGCAAGGAAGAGCGAGGAGAGGAAAGATGGCCTTCTCAACTCGTGGAACGTCGCTTGGCATCTTGTCGAAGTTGGTGGTGCGATACCCGAGAACGCGATCCCTACTGGCTATGAGTCTGGAGGCCGCTCTGCGTTGTATACGAGTGTGGTATGATAAGAAGTTGACACTAGGAAAGCATGGCCGCCATCATGAAGGCATGTAGCATATCTTCCTGAATAACCCATCAGTAATGCTAATGATTCAGTCCCACTCGGCTTAATCCCGTGGTGGGGAAAGGAAGTGGAATAGTATTGGCCGTTCGACGGCGGACCTTTTACCGCGCTTGAAGGAGGATTCGAAGGGAATGAAGGGGCACTGATGGTAGCCCGTGCTTGGGAGAACGGGACATTGCAGCCTGGGAAGGCGTTTTCGGCGCAAATGCACGGGTATTTCAGTTTCTGGCTGTCGAAAGAGTATGGGAGACACATAGATCAGATGGAGATACTTGCATGGGCTGCCTAGATCAGCTTGATTGCAATGTGATGTTTGAAGCTTCCTTAGATGACCGATGGCAGGAATACTGCCGAGCACTCGTGATATACATATACGCTCTCACTAAGCTAAAGGACTCATCGGCTATTGCAATTCGGTATCCCCAGTCCAAAGGCCGAGATATTTTCGCTATGTTGGCTGTGTTGGGGGAGTCGATTGAGCGGAACACATAGGCCCTTTGTCAATTTCGCTCGATGCCGTAGCGTACACCGCCCGTAGGTAGAGATCATCGTCTATTCAGCCTAAAATCCCACTCCCTTTATATCTAAATACTATAAATAGCGACCATGCTAGACTGCTTTTACCATAATTATCCATATTTCATATTGCTCTCCGTTACCCTTCCAATTGCGACACGCTGAACCGTCACTACGATTCTTAGCTCTACCTAACCTCAACATCAATCTACTGAACGACATATAGAGAGAAATTACATAAGTGAAATATTGACCTAAGCAAAGTGAGTACCGGAATGGGTTAGGTGGAAGCAAGTAAGGTCCAATCTCAGACTCACTCGAACTTATTGTCTTGACCCCATTTGGCACTCACAAGTACAAAGGACAGAGCTCGATACAATACGTAAGTTTATTCACGAGGGATCCAGTGGTGGCGGCATTTTTAACCTCGGATGTAGCAACCCCGCATCAATCAAACCTCGACTTACCACAACAACCGGCCTCGAGTCATCAAGAACTACTTATAATTAAAGCTCACTGGTTAGAAAAGGCTCAGTGAGTAATATTATGAACGAAGTGTCTTGCTCGAAGCTGATGTCCTTCGTAGCGGATCTCGATGCCTCAGCGATCGCATCCGAGTCCTTGCGCCACCGCTACTGGCAAGTGCGATCGACCCTCCGAGACTCAAGAGCATATAAACAGGAGTCCAAGTGCTTCAGTCAGCAGTTTACCCAGCGAACTTCTTTTGGACATATTCTGGATGGCGTTGAGCCTCGACTTGATCAATCTCCGTGACGATTTCTCCCTCCTTGACACACGGTGGTATTACTGCAATGTAGAGAAGCTCAGACGCGTCTGCTCGAGATGGAACCGTCTTATCGACAACGCTCCCGAACTCTGGGTCAAGGTGGATCCCTTTGCTCCGGCGAAGATATGGAGAACGTCCGTCCAGAAGTCGCAAAACATGCTGGTCGAAGTATACTGGCCAGTAGAACTCCGAGAGACCGCTGCAGGCGTGCCTAAAGCCTTCGTCGAGGAGCTTTCCAGCTTCGCTCATAGAGTCGGGTTCCTCGCAATTCGTGAGATGGATCTGGTCGACCTTCTGGTGAACAATCTCAGGATGACCGGCCTTGCTTCCCTCCATATAAGCCATCCTGACGCTTTAGGGGTTTCGAAATTTTCTATCAAAAGAAATTTAGCGGAATGGGCCCCGAATGTCCGACACGTGTCGATTGACACCTCTTTTGTCTGGCCAGACCCTGGATG